>JARBWK010000004.1:19221065-19280795 GCA_030556195.1 Anolis apletophallus
TTGTGTACCAATCAGAGTGGATTATTCTCGTCACTGTAGCTGGCAAGCTGACTCTACTACTCTAAGCCTGTACTAAGCAGCACTTTCTCCTGACATTTCTTCTGTTAAAGCATCAATTTCTCCTTCAATAGGGGCTCTGTATGCCAAGGTTGGTTACTGTCCATTCAGACCATACACAATGTCCCATGAGCTGAGGCCTAGTCGGGAAAATCAAGTTAATGAAGCCTTACTGTCAATTTGGGCCTTAAACAGCACCCCATTAAGTGAGGCCTAGTCAGGAAAATCAAGTTAATGAAGCCTTACTGTCAATTCAGGCCTTAAACAGTATCCCATTAAATGAGGCGTAGTCAGGAAAATCAAGTTAATGAAGCCTTACTGTCAATTTTGAGCCTGGTCTGTGGGAAGTGAATTGGGTGAAGGTACTGCAAATCCCATCATTTGTGGCCCATCCTGCCCTAAACTGCACCAGGATGTAGAGTGGGTCATGGGGGCTCTGTATGCCAAGTTTAGTCTGCATTGGTCATTGGATGAGGGTCGCAGTGGTTCCTAATTGTAATTTTGCTGCTGTTCTGAATCGCAATGTATATATCTAATATGCAGGATGTATTTTCAATCACTGGACCAAATTTGGCTCAAAAACCCATACGCTCAAATTTGAATACTGGTGGAGTTGGGTGGGGGGGGGGGGGGGAGGTTGACTTTGTCATTTGGGAGTTGCAGTAGCTGGGATTTATAGTTAACCTGCAAAGAAAGAGCATTCTGAACTCCCCCAATGATGGAATTGAAACAAACCTGGCATACTGAACTCCCATGACAACCAACAGAAAATACTGGAAGGTTTTGGTGGGCATTGACCTTGAGTTTTGAAGTTGTAGTTCACCTACATCCAGAGAGCACTGTGGACTCAAGCAATGATGGATCTGGAACAAATTTGGCACAAAGCTGGGATTTATAGTTCACCTACAATCAAAGAGCATTCTGAACCCCACCAACAATAGAATTGGGCCAAACATCCCAGACAGAACCCCCGTTACCAATGGAAAATACTGTGTTTTCGGATGGACCCCTCTGACACCCCCTCATGACCCCCCCCAGGGGTCCTGTCCCCCAGGTTGAGAAACACTTGTGTTGTTGAAGGCTTCCATGGACAGAATCACTGGGTTGCTGTGAGTTTTCCGGGCTGTATGGTCATGTTCCGAAAGCATTCTCTCCTGACATTTCGTCCACATCTATGGCAGGCATCCTCAAAGATTGCGAGATCTGTTGGAAACCAGGCAAGTGAGGTTTATATATATCTGTGGAATGTCCAGGGTGGGAGAAAGAACTTGGCCGCCCTTGCCAAAGAGTAAAGGTGCCTCACCAAACTACAAATCCTAGGATTGCATGGCATTGCAAACAAAGCCACCCCATCCCATTAATTAAAATATAGTTCTGGCCAGTCTTTCAACACTTGCATTTTTCTTCCATTCCATATTATAAGAATGGTACATGTCTTTCAACATTTCATTTGATCATTTGGTGGTTCAAATTTGCGATTGTTTTGACGCATCGAACTATCAAACGGTTTTCATGTGATGTCTATTTCTCCTTTCATTATTCTTGTATATTAACTTTCTGATAGGTTTATAGCCTATATCTTTTTAGCCCATTCTAGATAGATACATTATCTTATTTTCTCCAATTTTTTTTGGCAATTAGTAACTCCATTGTGATATTTATTTATTATTTCAATTTGTATACCGTCTATTCCGGATGGCTCAGGGTGGTTTACAACACATAAAATCACAACAATAAAACAGTGAATAACAATATAAAATCCCATATCCCAATAATGCCACAAAACAGTATTAGTCAACCGACCAAGAATTAGAGGTCAAAAGCCTGTCTAAAGAGCACAGTTTTACAGGCTTTCTGGAAGGCCAGCAATTCGCAGGGTGCTCGGGTCTCCGGCGGCAGGGCATTCCATAGGCTTGGTGCCACCACGGAGAAGGCCCTCTGTCACGTTGATGATAAATGAATGGTCCGTAGGGAAGGGATCTGCAGGAGGTTGTGGGCCTCAGATTGGAGAGATCTCTGGGGAACATATGGAAGTAGACGGTCCCTCAGGTGCACCGGCCCCAGACCATGCAAGGCCTTAAAGGTCAGAACCAGCACTTTGAAGATGATCCGGTGCTCAATTGGCAACCAGTGCAGTTGCTGCAGGGTTGGAGTAATGTGAGCCCTGGCCGGCACCCCGGCCAGGAGTCTCGCTGCAACATTCTGCACCAGTTTAAGCTTCCGGATGACCGACAAAGGAAGGCCAATGTAAAGGGTGTTAAATAGTCCAGCCTCGAGATGACCGTCGCCTGGATTACCGTGGCTAGGTCGTTCCTAGTGAGATAGGGCGCCAGCCGCCTAGCCTGCCGCAGGTGGAAAAATGCGGATCTGCTGACAGCAGAGACCAGGGCCTCCATTGTCAGCAGTGGGTCCAACTGAACCCCTGGACTCTTTACTAATGACGACGAGCGTAATGCCTCGCCGTCCAGAGTAGGCAGCCGGAGCCCACTCCCACCTGGACCACCCAGCCAAAGGATCTCCGTCTTCGATGGATTCATTCTCAACCAGCTGGCTCATAGCCAACCAGCCACAGCTTCAAGGCATAGCTGGAAACAATCGGGTACAGAGTCCGACTGGCCGTCCATCCTCAGCACCAGCTGGGTGTCATCAGCATATTGATGACACTCCAGACCAAAACTCCACACCAATTTGGCAAGTGGTCACATGTAGATGTTAAATAATATGAGGTCTTTATCTCAAAAACCTTATTTCCCCTTCTGATCCCAGGTTTTCTGTTTATCCCAGATTATCTGGCAGTGTGGACTCATATAATCCAGTTTAAAGCAGAAAACCTGGGGTCAGATCCTGGGCCTCTTCCACACAGGTGAATAAAATCCCACATTTTTTGCTTTGAACTGGAAAATATGTCAGCGTGGACACAGATAACCCAGTTCAAAGCAGATATTGTGGGTTATGCAAGCCTTGACATTCTTGGTTATATGACTGTGTGGAAGGACCTAGATTACGGTATATGGGTATCCACTGCCAGATAATCTGGGATAAACATATAATCTGGGATCAGATCCTGGATATAAGGACAGTGTGGAAGGGGTCTCAAGCATATGGTCAGTGGGCAATAAAACTTGCATTAAAACATATATAAAATTTGGTGAAATGGGCTGGATTTACACTGCCATATAAAATCCAGATTATCTACTTTGAACTGGATTATATGGCATAATAGACTCATATAATCCAGCTCAAAGCAGATAATGTGGGTTATCGGTTTTGATAATCTGGATTATATGGCAGTGTAGAAGGGGTCTCAGACCAGCTGTGCCAAACCACTCAACTCTAAGGCTAGATCTACACTGCCCTATATCCCAGGATCTGATCCCAGATTATCTTTTTATCCCAGATTATCTGGCAGTGTAGATTCAGGCCCTCTCTACACTACTATATAATATCCATATTATCTGCTTCAAATTGGATTATATGACAGTGTAGACTACTCAGATAATCCAATTCGAAGCAGATAATGTGGATTATCTGTTTTGATACTCTGGATTATATGGCTATGTAGGAGATGTCTACTTCTCTCTCTTTCTGGGTGCATCTATACTGTAGAATTACTGCATTTTAATGCCACTTTAACTGTAACGGTTCAATGTTATGGGGCCCATGATTCCATGGCATTGAGCATGCCAGTTAAAGTGGTGTTAAACTACATTAATTCTACAGTGTAGAGATGCACCCTGTGTTCTCAGAAAGACAGTTTGCAGTCAAAGGAAGTATCGCCTCTTGATTTGTGCTGCCAAATACAGGAGCATCTTTGATATTTCACATGATCACAACAGAGCAAGTTAAACGTCTGTTCCTTGGGAGGGAAAACATTTTTTCTGGCATGTATCAAAACGTCCTTGTCAAAAGTCCAAAAGGTAGACAGAGGTCGAGGAAACATGCCATCCAGTGGTGGACTCTGCCCTCTACCTGCAAGTTGGACGTAGTAAATCATTTATGAAGCAAAGGGAACCTAAAGTACAAAAAGGGAGCAATTTCTGCAGTTGTACTGTGAAACGTTTCCGCACAGAATCAGCATCATGGCTATGACAATATTCCACCTTGTTATGTGTGCCGTATTGTTGACAGGTAAGCTTTTGGGGCTCTATTTTCTACCAGATATAAATATTTATATTTGTTATTAAGTTGATAAACATAACTTTTTGGTTGAGTAATTTATAGGCAAGTGACCGCCCAAGTCTACAATGGAGCATACAGTGCAATGAGCTTAAAGTCTTGCTGGATGCAATTTCAGTGGCAGGTACTTTGTGGCGTATTGAAGATTACTTTTTATGTCTGCTATTCTCAGAATGCCCCAACCAGATGGGGATACTGGGAATTGTAGTTTTAGAAAAGCAAGTTTTCTAAACTGTAGCAGAATCATCACTCAAAAGAAAAGGCTCTATCTATCTATCTTGATGTAAAGCAGAGTTTGGTGTAATTGAAGCACAGGCATCTGCGGTAGCTGGGAGGGCCTTTGCACAATTGAAACTCGTGCGCCAGCTGCGACCGTACCTCGTGAAGTCGGATCTGGCCACAGTGGTCCATGCCTTAGTCACCTCCAGATTGTATTACTGTAATGCACTCTACGTGGGGCTGCCCTTGAAGACGGCCCGGAAGTTTCAATTGGTCCAACGAGCGGCAGCAAGATTGCTAACTGGAGCGACTTACAGGGAGCGGTCAACCCCCCTGTTTAAGGAGCTCCTTTGGCTGCCGTTCATCTTCCGGTCCCAATTCAAGGTGCAGGTTCTTACTTACAAAGCCCTGAAGGGTTTGGGACCCGCCTATCTACGTGACCGCGTCTCTGTTTACGAACCCAGACGATCTCTCCAATCATCTGGAGAGACCTTACTCTCTCTCCCACCGGCCTCACAGACACGGTTGGTGGGGACGAGGGAGAGGGCCTTCTCTGTAGTGGTGCCCCGACTCTGGAATGCGCTCCCCAGGGATATCAGACGAGCCCCCACTTTGGCAGTCTTTAGGAGGAGCCTGAAGACGTGGCTGTTCCAATGTGCCTTCTCTGAATGAAGTAAATGACGCCCTGCCGTATTCATTCTTTGCAAAAGTCCTTAGAAGCACTTCAATTACCTGTTGTATGTCTGCCCCATAGTATCCTTGAAGCCTTCAGACTATATGCAAGCTACCTCTGTCTGCACCCAGTGTTCATTCATTTTTAAATGTTTAACATTCACATTTGGCCCGCCCGAAATGGTTTTAAATTGTCTGTTATTGCATGTGTTTGAGTTTTGTTGATTGTATTGTTTTTATAATTGGTATTGTTTTGTTATTATGTGTTACTGGGCTTGGCTTCATGGGGAGATGGGTGTGGGGTATAAATAAAGTTAATAATAAATAAATAAACAAATATTAATTGGGTTTTTTTGGGGGGGAGAAACTGCAAGTTGCTTCTGGTGTGAGAGAAATGGCCGTCTGCAAGAAATAGTTTTCTAAGATCTAGGTTGGATGTTTCACTTCTGATTTGTGTTTATTATTTACTTACTTACTTACTTACTTACTTACTTTATACCCTGCCTTTCTCATTGTTCATTTCACAATCATTAGGACAGAATGGGCAAATGTTATAGTGTTGTGCTTGCAAATAATTTCCAATGACAAACATATGATTTTTTTGGCCAGATTCTTCTGATTCTGAAGGTAAATGTACACTGCAGAATCAGTGCCCTGAACTGCCATGTCTCAATGTCATTCAGTGGCAGAGTTGAGGGTTTGAACCCTGGTGTCATAAATCCCTAGTCCATATCATAGAAATTGCATGTTTCAGTCACATCTGAACACATCTGAACCCTATATGGCAGAGGTAAGGAACCTACGGCTCGGGAGCCAGATGTGGCTCTTTTCATGATTGTATCTGGCGCTCCCTCTTCCTTCCTTTCTCCCCCTTCACCCTTTCCTTCTCTGCTTCCTTTCCCCTCCCTCTCAACCCTTCCATCTTTCCTCCATTCTCCCTCTTCCTTCCTCTTCCTTTCTTTCTCCCCTTCACCCTTTCCTTCTCTCCTTCATTTTCCCTCCATTCTCCTTCCCCCTTCCTTCCTTCCTTCCTTCCTTCCTTCCTTCCTTCCTTCCTTCCTTCCTTCCTTCCTTCCTTCCTCTTTTATTCTTTCCCCCCAAGTCTTCCTTTCCTTCTCCTTCCTTTCTTTTCACTTCCTTCTCTCCCCTTTATTTTCTTCTTTTCCCTTTATTATTTTACTTTTTCCTCACTCCCTTTCCTTTCTTTTCCCCACCCTTTCCTTTCCTTTCCTCCATTCCAATTTCCTTCTTTCTTTTCCCCACCTTGTCTCTCTCCTGCTTTTCTTTTCTCCCTTTTCCATAGTTCGTTTTTCTTTTCTTTCCTCCTTTCCCCTTCCCTCCTTTACTTCCTCTGCCTTTCTTTCTTTCCCCCTTCCTTCCGTCTTCTCTTCCTTCCCAGAGTCCTGAGCATAGTATGTACGTATATACTCACATTTAGTTGAATTCAGTCTTAAAATATATTATATATATATTATATGGCTCTCACTGAAATACATTTCCAAATATTTTGCTTTTATGACTCTCTGAGTCAAAAAGGTTCCTGACCCCTGCTCTATGGGAAGCATCTGATGAATTAAAAAACCCTCATCTTCTTTTGTCTATAAAGCCCTATTTACACTGGAGTGATTGGCCCTTCATGCGGTTTTTACAATGCCTTGCTTTCCGTTTATTTTAATGTTCTGATTGAAACTCTTTGCCAAATACCAATTTTAAACATGTCCATGGATAAAAGCTAACATCTTACTACCACATGAGTGGACGGGGAGCTTGTATTTCAACTGTGGTTAATTAAATGTGCATATTCTACAAATCTATCATTCTCACCATTTGCCTTGCAGGAGTGCTGGGGCTTCCTGTTGTCTCCGAAGAAGAAGCCAATCAGTTTTTAGGACTCAAGAGGCAAACACCTTCTTTCGACTATTTGCAACTAACTAGCGGTCAGGATAACTTGGCTGACAAGGTATTGATTCTTTTAAGATCCCATAGTAGAGTTTTAAGATAACTAGTGTTGACCAAGATCAGAGATTCACTTTTCTTTGCCAGGGATTCATTGGGCTGAAAGAACCTTCCAAACATTCAATAAAGTTTTTCTTAAAGTGACTAATGAATATGAGGTCCACCTTTGACTTACGTGTGTTTTGATGCATCTACATCAGTGGTTCCCAACCTTTTTTTGACCAGGGACCACTTGACCAGGTGGACTTCTCTCCAAAATTAGTACCAGAAGGGCTACTAATCAGTTTTTGGTCAACTTTAGATTCAGTTTGGTTATTTAGGGTGCTGATTCAGAAGATTGCATTGGATAGAGCACATCAGCTTTAGTTTCTGATACGGAACATACGTCATCCAGTAGTCACCATCTGTTCACCAACAGAAAACCACGTTTAATAATCTAGAGCTGATGTGGTAGTAGTGATCTTTCGTGGGTATTCAGCCTCTCCCCTCCCAACATCCCAGTTGCCTCTGCACTATATGAGGGATTCACGAGACCAGTCGCTCTTGCCGCCGCATGGTTTCGAGGCAACAGTGTAGTAATGGTCAGGCCTCGGACCATATTTTGATCCTTGCGGACCACTGGTGGTCCACAGGCCACAGGTTGGGAACCACTTATCTACTTTGTAGGATTAATGCAGTTTGAAACCACTTTAATTGCAATGAATCAATGCCATTGGTTCCTGGATTTGTAGCTCGGTGAGACAACAGCACTCTTCGGCAAAGGAGGTGAAATATCTTGAAAATCTACAATTCTCACGATTTCATAGCATTGAACCACGGCAGTTAATTGCATGGCATATCTCCTTTAATTCTTCAGTGCAGGTATCATGAGGTTTTCTTGGGAGGAGTTATTGATAGGTGGCTTGGCATTGCCTTTCTTTAAGGTTGGCCATATCTTACTTGCCCAAGACCATCTAATGGTGTCCTATGTGGGAAGATCAAACTTGGATTTCCTGTAGTCCTAGAGTAAAATTAATGCAGTTTGACACAATTTACTGCCATGTCTCAAAGCTAAACAATCATGGGAATTGTAGATTTGCAAGCTCTTCATCCTTCTCTGCCAAAGAGTGCTGGTTCCTGATGAATTCCAAAATCCTATGATCCCATAGGATTGAGTAACGGTAATTAAAGTGGTATAAAACTGCATTAATTATATTGTGGAGATACCCTCATAGTCCAACCCTGGTCCCACCCTAACTCCTACACCACTGCTGCTATAAAAACCATATTTTAAAACTGTGCAGTTGCTCCCGGGTTATCAGTGCCTTGTGAAAGGGCAAGGACGTGGTCTCTCTATCCCGGGGGATTGCTTTTTGGCCTCCCTTTAAAGGCTCAGGGCTCCAAGGACCAAACTGAAGACTTTGGTTAACTCAAACGCTTTATTGTTCAATATGTGAGTTAACTTCGATCAAATACTTAACTTAATTTCCCCAAATAACAACTGATGACGTAGTCCCCAAAATGAGGTAGAAAAGTTCTTACTTTAACATTTCTTTTACTGTTTTTTGGTCTGTGAAGCTGTAGCTGAAAAGCTCTCAGAGTCCTTTCTCTTCCAATGGCTTTGAGGTAGGGACACTCCCAGCCCCAATTAGGTGGCCAAATTCGAAGTCACAAAGTCTTCCTCTAAAGGCCAAACGACTGGTTTGGAGGCATTTGGAACTCCCCAGAGTCACTCAGCCTTTCGATATGCTGAGCATTCTGCTTGAATTCCAGGGAAAATCAGACTGGTTTTGAAAGATGGCCTGACCAAGGGCCTGGTCAGTCGAACCCTTTAACATGTCCTTTCAGGAGGAGTCCTGGTAGTCTATTGAAAGTAAAAGTAGCTTGTTCCCCAGATCCCTGGGAAAAGGGGTGGAACAAACTCAATTGGGCTCTGCTAATGATGATTGGCAGGTGCTAAGGACCAATCATTGCAACCAAACCTCTTGCAAACTGTGCAGACTGTAAAAACACACTTTAACAATACAAACCTTTGCAAACTGTGTAAGCTATAAGCATACTTTAACAATGCAATTCTTTTAGAACTCAAGATTTTCTATGTAGGTGGCGCTCACCGTGCCGTCACATAAACTACTCTTGCAGTGGGGATTATTTATGAATGTCGTCTTGAACAGGTTTCTTGGCTAAACCCCTATGTTTTGTGTTCTCAACAGGTTAGTGAAGCCTGGGCCGCACTGAAGAAGTCAGCACAGTATTACTTGGGTTCTGAATGGTTTCAATTTGATACCGACACAGCCAAGTAAGTCATATGGAATGACTGAGGGGCCTATCATACTCCACGGTTATAGCACTATCATTCCACTTTTATTCATAGGGTTAGAAAACACCACAAAGACCACCCCATTTTTTGGTCATTTAAAAAAATATATAACCATAATTATCATATTTTATTTTCCTTTTTCATTCCCTTTTCCCTTCCCAAACCCCTTCCCTGTTGACAGAACTTAATTCTTCTTTTACATGAGGTTTCTTTCCAGCCTATTGATTTTTTTCTTTTAGCTTTCATCATCTGGTTTAACAGCCTTTAACTATCTTTATAATGGAGTCCGAATTAGGTCTAGTAGAGTAATAAAGGTAGTCCCGGTATGGCAAAAATATCCAAAGTCCATACCACACAACTCAAAATGATGGGCAAACGCCCACAGGAATCAGGGGCTGTACTCCACAGCCTTCTCTTTGTGGTTGGAGGAGTCATGTCTCTCACCTCCGATTCCTGTGGGCGTTTGCCCATCATTTTGAGTTGTGTGGTATGGACTTTGGATATTTTTGCTATACTGGGATTACCTTTACCGCTCTACTCGACCTAATTTGTAATGTTCCATGGTATATTCAAACTGGATCTTACAAGTGCCTCATTTGAGGAGTGTTAGGACACCTTTATTTCTCCAGATATTGGACACTATTAGTGTTAAACCGGTGTGACCTAACTGGGACGCTTAATGACTGTTTACACCGGATTATACATGGCATGCCTACGAGTAGCGCGAGTACGAACTCTCTATGTGCTGGGAATCGGCGGAAAGGAGTTCCCTCTCCGATACTGCGTGTTTTGTAATATGTAATATATAAATTACTATAGATAATATGATATGACGAATGCATGTAAGAATTTATGAGTATATTATACTTTGCATATATTTCTGGCTTGTTTTGTTTGTAGATACGGAACATATAGTAGCCTTATCTCTTTGTGTTAAATACGCTCTAAAAGACCACCCAGTTCAAACTCTTGCCATGCAGGAATACACAGCCAAAGCACTCCCGATACATGACTAAGTAGCTTGTTCCAAACCTTCATTGGTGTTAACATTGCTTTCTTTCCAACATCAAGCTAAATTATGGTGTTTTATTAAAGTCTTTTAAAAGACTAATTTATTTTGAAGTATATATACATATGGTTTTAAACTGTGGTCGTTTTGAGGTGGCTTTAACCGTTTTTTAAAGTATGGGTTGTTATGCATGATGTATTCTTAACTTGTTCAAATTATTTATAGGGGTTTTTTTGGTTATTGGTGAAGGGATTGAGACTGTTTTCAATCTATGCTACCCAAGGATAAAAGAAGAGAAATCATTTAAACATTTTTAATTCTCTCTTTTTCCTCCTTTTGTCGGGAGTCCTTTGATTGTGTATTCCTACATGGCAGGAAGTTGAACTAGATGGCCATGTGCCCTCCTCCAGTTCTATGATTCTGTATGCAAATATGTATATATGGCCCAATTAGTGACCAGCAGCCCAAATTGTCTCACAGCCCTGGAATTATGCTGTTTCCCCGTTTGCTCCTGAGACTAGCCTAGTTATATTTCTGATCTGTTTTAAAGAGTCTCTTCAGGTTCTAAAAGAACATGTCTCGATCACAGCAGGCATGACAAGAAAAGTAGTGACAGAAAGGTCTAATTTGGAACCAACTGCTGAAAGTATCTCTTGGCCAGTTGGTCTAAGCACATTGTTAGATATAGAACAATTTCCTAAACTATCTTTGTAAACACTCTTGTTCAGACATGAGTCACAGTCAAGACCTCATCACATTTGATGCTTCCAGGATATTGGGAGGATGGAGCCTGCTAGTTCCCATCTGATGACGCACAGCTATTTCTGGTGGGGCTCCGTCCTCCCAGCATACTGGCAGTGTCCTGTGACAGAGCCCTGAGAACATGGGAAGCATCCCATGGTCTCATAGAAAAAGCCAGGAAATGTGCAGGGAGTAGCTGGGTGGCAACGTTTCCCCCATCAGATGGGGAAGGGGACAATGAAGGCAATGCGGGCCATGAGAGTTTCCCCCAATTTTCCCCGGCTTAAGGACCTCCATCTGATGAGGTCCTAGGATCAATTGGACTTATTATTTTTAGGGAAATGGATACAGGATTGCACCTTTCAAGCAGTGTACAAGCAGTCCCCAAGTTATGAACAAGCTATGATTCTGTAGGTTTGTCCTTAAGTTGAATTTGTACGTAAGTCGGATCAGGTATATTGTTAAAGTTCTCTCTCTCTCTCTCTCTCTCTCTCTATATATATATATATATATATATATATATATATATACAGTATATGATTTGGATAGCATAGGAAAGGGTTAACATTCCTGTGGTGTTTGTTTTGCTGTCTTTGCCCCTGTTCAGAAGATTTCACCTGATTTTCTGTCCCTGTGAGAATTGGGATTTGAAAAATTGGGCTTGTTGTGGAAACAACGATTGGTGAAAAAGCTTCACAGGAGACACCTTTCCCCCATGACAACTCTTCCAGGAGTGACTGTCCCTTCCTAGTACTAACTTTCTCTCACTTCCTGTTGTCACAACGCTGTTCTTAACTATGAGTCATTTGTAAGCCAGATGTTTGTAACTTGGGATGGCCTGTATTCATAAAGACTCAAATCATGTATGATTTGTAATATGCACTTTGTAAATCTGGCACAAACAGCATTTGGGGCTATATGTTGTCTGATTGATTCCTTCCTGTCACCTCCAGAACCAGCTTAGATTACTCATTGAAATACAGAGCTTCAGAATTTTCCTGTTTGAGGCTTTCAACTTTCAGAATCAGTGTAAAAAAAGAAGATACGTTGCACAATAGTAATGCGTTCAAGCTTTGGACCAAAAAGTAGGCAGGAAAACCTGTAGGGACTTATCTTGAAAGCAGAGCCCCTAATGGGCTTTAAGGCCACATATAAGCTTACCAGATCTCATTTATTTTTATTTATTTATGCTTCACATTTATAGACCACCACTCCCCGAAGGCTCGAAGCGGTTTACAATAGTATGCATAAATACAATCCGACATAGAATACACATATAATAACCAACATATTACATGTCATTAAATTATAATAAATACAAGAAGGTGGAGGTGAACTAAGGGTTGCGTATCAGGTGGGATCTATAGTCAGTTTAGGATCAATAGTCAGTTTAGGGGCCGCAGGTAAGGTTAGGGGCCGATCAGCCCTATAGTCTGGTTTTAAGGGCCCATTCCGCAACCTCAATGCAACCACACCTCCAAGTGATGGGGAGGGGACTCAGTCGGATGGCAAGGAGGGGTCTCAACCGTGGCGATTTGGGAGGCCCTCGCCGCTCCATACTGGGCTCCTTTAGGAGAGTTTAAGGTTTCAGTCCGACTCTAACTCCCGACTCCAGCTCCCCCAGAAAACTCTGGGGCCAAACCGCCGGTGCTGAAGTTTACATCGGTTGACTCTGTATTTCAGATGCTCCTCTGGTTCAGCTTCCGGCACCCGTGTTTCATGACCATATACCTCCAACTGTCCCAATTAGCGGAGAGATTCCCAATTACAGTAATTTTATGTTATCTCACTTTTCAACTACTTTCCCCAGTTTTCCTCTTCTCTCCCCTCCCACCTTTTATCCTGAGATTAGTCCAATGATTTCAAAGTGCTAAAGTAGTTTGCACACAATTAAATTAGGAATGTGTGTATGTGTGAATCTTGCTCTTCCCAGTAGACTCAGGCAAAAGCAAACTGTTGCAGCTTCTCCTTGCTTTTCTGTCCTTCCTCTTTGCCATCCTGACCACATTCTAACCTTGTTTGTTCACATGTGCCCCAGTTTTCATCTGAAATTTTGGAAGGTGTGTAGCCAGCCGAAATGAAACAACTTAAGCATTAGGTAACTGAAAAGATTATGGCTTTCATTGGCTCATGGTAACTTCATGCAGATTGCAAAAATACAGGACACTTAGAGCTCTTCAGTTATGACATTCCGCAATGCATGAGAAGAATTCTTACAAAAATAATTGTTCTGTTGATCAACAGGAATCACATTAGCTCTTATATGGATACGTTACGCCAGTCTGAAGGAGGACTTAAGCGGCAGAGAAGATCTGTAACGCATACGCAGAGTGAAATAATAATAATAATAATAGAAGCTCACGACCAATAACACCAAGCATAGAGGAAAACATTCCATGTCTCATCACAAGTGCAAACATTAACAACCCATCCAATCTCGAGAGGAAAAAAATTACTTGGCTGTACATAAAATATATGCAATAATTGATTATGTTTTAGTTTGTAAAATATGTTAAGTAAATTGTTAAATGCTAATATTGAAAATATTAAAGTTTCAGATCATATATTGGTGTCAATTGAGATGGCTTTGAAATGTGATTATGATAAAATGAGAAGGTGGAGACTGCATACTAAAATTTTGAATTACAAAGAAATTGTGGATAGAATAAGAACAAAATGGCAAGAAATTTGGGAATTTAATGAAAGGGAAATATCAAAAGGAATACCATAGGATACAATGAAAGTGGTGGGAGACAATTAATCTCAAAATAAAGGCAAGAAGAAAGGAAAGGGAATTTAGAAAAAGAGATAGAAGAGTTGGAAAAAGAGCCTGCAGTAAAGAGAGGTATACAAATATACATAAGGTTAAGAGCCAAAAAAGAGGAATGGGATAAAATGGAAATAGACGAAGTACAAGAAAATGTAATATTTATGAGGGATTTTTTTAAAAATTAGCAATAGAAATTCAAAGATGTTAGCCAAATATACACACACATACACATATGCACAAAAAATGGAAAGTATAATAAATATGATAAAAGATAAAACAGATAAAACATATGATAAAAGATAAAAAGATAAAACATAGATCAATAAAAAAAATTGAAGGCTTTTGAAGAGTTTTATAATGAACTATATCAAACAAAAGCCAGCTTCATAAAAGAAATTGGGAAATATGCGGAAAAAAATTGGGAGAGTAGGCTGTAGGAGAAAGATAAAGAACTATTGGAACAACCTATTAAGATGACAGAAATAGAGGAAGTTATTAAGAATTTAAAAGCCGGGAAAGCTCCAATTCTGGAAGAACTGGGAACAGAATATTATAAAAGTTTTAAGGAAATATTGAGTCCAGAATTGTTAGAATTGTATAACTGAATAATGAAAGGAGAGAAAATACCAGAATATACCAGAATCATGGAGGAAGTCATTAGTAATTCTAGTTTACTTGTCCGAATGAATTCTTCCCTATGAACCATCAAGGACATTAAGTGTTGCATCTCAGATCGCGGACAGCCCCCCCCCTAGATCACACACACCAGGCAGATGCAATAAATGTACTTTTATTTAGAATAAGGAATAGTCCAAAGATAGTAAGATGCAAGGCAATTCAAATCCGAAGCAAAAAGCAATCCAAAACTGTCCAAAATGAAGGTAAAGTGAGCCGGCGTAAATCCCATGGAAAGCGAAGTTGCAAAGCAAAGCAAACTGCTCCTGCGGTCCACATGAACTTGAAACCCAGGACCCAAGTCCTTCCAAGCTGAACTTAGCTTCAGGTCTGACTAGAATGACCCCAGCACACTCTAATAAAGAGAACTACTTTCTGTGTGACCAACGCACCGCACCCCCTTCCTCAAACTCCAATCTTTCCAGGAGGATCTGATGCTAGCCCTCCTGTCAAATTCCTGCTCATTAGTGGCCCCAGGTGCAGTGCTATCATGCTGGGAAACTCGATCCTCTCTATCCTCGGAATGCTCCTCTGACAAGGGAGTGGAAAAGTTCTCGTGGGAATCAAGGTCGCTGGGCCTCTCACTGTCTAATTCAGAACTGACGTCCATGGAGTCATCATTATCCTCATCTTCAGGCCCATACCCATGTAACCATCCATCATCCCAGGCTAATTCTTCATCTGCAGACCTGTACCCATCCGGCCACCCCTCATCCTCGATCTGACCCTGATCAGCTGGAACCCTTGGTGTCTGTCTATGGCCTCCAGGCTGGAACACCACATTAAGATCCTCCGGAGAGGCCCTGCTCTCGATCCCGCCATCTTCGCAAGCGTGTCTGGTGGGGATGAGGGACAGGGCCTTCTGTATTGTGCCCCCCCCGGCTGTGGAACTCCCTCCCAAGCGATGTTAGATCTGCCTCCTCCCTGTTGTCCCTCGGGAGGCAGGTGAAGACTTGGATGTGGAAGGAGGCCTTCCCAGAATAAGCTGGGATTGATTTCAATCGGAAATGGGTGACCACTTTTATAGACCGAGTTGAATGTGTTTTTAATGGCAATGTGGTTTTTATGTATCTCTGTTTTTATGTATTTTAATATGCTGTTTTAAGATGTTTTAAATTTGTATGGCATTGAATTTTACTGTAAGCTGGTCTGAATCCCTCAATGGAGGTGAGAAGGTCGGGGTACAAAATTTTTAAATAAATAAATAAATAATACCAAAGCCTGATATAGATTTAATGGACCCAGGGTCATACAGGCCCATATCATTATTCAGGATGCAAAGATATTATCTGCTATAATAATCAATAGAATGCAGAAATGCATATACAAGTACATAAAAAAAGATCAATGTGGGTTTGTAAAAGGAAGACAAATATCAAATTTAATAGGGAGAGTATTAAATAAAATCAGTGTGGAGAGAGAGAGAGAGAGAGAGAGAGAGAGAGAGAGAAGCAGATATACTAGCATTAGATTTATTTATTTATTTATTTATTTATTACTTCAAACTTCCTATACCGCCACTCCCCGAAGGCTTGGAGCGGTTTCCAGTTTGACATATAATAACATAGCATACAGACAATACAACACAACAACAGCTTTTTTTGTTTGGAATGGCTGACATTAAGGATCATTTAAAAGATATTTGGGAAAACAATGAGTTTACAAGTAAATTAGAATAAATCAGAAATGATGTCATTTAATTGTACAAATAAAGAAGAAAAAGACTTTATAGAACAGAGCAATATGGGAATTAGAATCAAGAACAAATTAAAATATCTGGGAGCAATTATAACAAAGGACTTAAAACAAATGGAAGAGGTAAATGCAGTAGCATTAAGGAAAGTAATTCAAAAATTATTCGAATATAAAAATATACATTTATCTTGGTTTGGTAAGATAGTCAAAATGAAAATATTCCCGAGGATAAACTTTATATTTAGAATGCTACCACTTCAGATTACAGAAGAAGAGCTGAATAAATTGCAACAAATGATAAATGAATACTGTAATGCTGAGGTCATGCTATTGAAACTCAAGCTAGTGCAGAATGCCGCTGCTCGCTTGCTGGTGGGAACACCAGTGAGGGAGCACATCACTCCCATCCTTCGGCAACTGCACTGGCTTCCTATTGAGTACCGGATTGCCTTCAAGGTGCTAGTTTTAACTTGTAAGGCCTTACACGGCCTAGGGCCTGCGTACCTGAGGGACCGCCTTACCCCATATGTTCCCCGAGATCACTTCGTTCTGAGGAACAGAATTTGCTACTTGTGCCATCAATCCGCTCCTGCCACCTGTCCACAACCAGGCAGAGAGCGTTCTCTGTAGCGGCTCCAGTGTTATGGAACTCCTTCCTGATGACACCCGAGCAATCCCAGAGCTTGCCCCCTCGAAGGGCTTGCAAGACCACCCTTTTCAGATTGGCCTTCACTTGGTCCGGCTTGTCTAGTGTGTTTTTAACCTTGAATTTTACTTGTAACTGTTTTAAATTTTATTATATGGCTGCATGTATTGTTATACGCAGCTTGTTTTATTGTACATTGTGATCCGCCCCGAGCCTGCAGGGAGGAGCGGAATATAAGATTGAACAAATAAATAAATAAATAAATAAACACAGCTGACTTGGGCAGGGCACAGCTCTAGGATGGAGGACCACCACCTCCCAAAGATACTACTCTATGGTGAACTCACCATGGGTCAGCGCAAGAGAGGCGCCCCCCACAAAAGAGATATAAGGACTCCCTGACACAACATCTCAGGCTCGGCCAGATTGATCACCAACAATGGTCCACCCTGGCCTCACATCGGGAGGCATGGAGACGCACTATCCACGATGCTGCGGCCTCTTTCGAGAAGACACACCGAACAGGTCTCGAAGAGAAACGACAACGCAGAAAGAACAGCAACTTGGAAACAACATCACCCAAGGAGACTTTCTGCTGTGCTTTCTGCAACCAAACTTGCCTATCTCAGATTGGCCTTTTTAGTCATCAACACGCTTGTAAAAAGCATGGGATGAGTCCTTCCTAAGAATCTTCGTTTGCGAAGTAATGCCGAGAGAGAGAGAGAGAGACAGAGAGAGAGAGAGAGAGAGAGAGAGAGAGAGACTGTAATGGCAGTAAAAGGAATAGATTAAACAAACAGTTCTGGCACAGATCTCAAAAGGAAGGATGAGCATTTCTCTCTCTCTCTCTCTCTCTCTCTCTCTCTCTATATATATATATATATATACTGTATATATATAGTGTGAAGCAAACAAACTGAGATTGGTTATAGAAGAAATGATAAAAAAGAGGGTAAAGAATGACTAAAATGAATTCAGAAAAAGCAGAGGAAGAAATTTTGGAATATCTTTTTTAAAGAGTTTACAAGAAAAGAAATTAGGGAAATTGGTAATCCAATGTTGAGTAATGTAATAGATATATGGAAAAAATACAAGAGAAAGTTAATAGTGGATGGTTCAACAATAACCCTAATTATAATGGAAAGAAAATTTCCAAAAAATCTAAAAAAATCTAATGGATAAAAGATTAAGGGAAAAAATTTAGACAAAACAAGGGATTTTATAATGATTGGAATGAAGAAGGAAATGATTATGGAAGAATTCAGGGAAATAAAATTGGCATGGTTCCATTGTATACAACTAGAGCAGTGGTTCAAAATTGGATAAAAATTAACAAATATGGAATTAAGCTAAATCAATTTGAACAAATAATACAAAATGAAAGGGATATAGAGGAACATACAATTTGAAAGGAATAACTAGTAAAATATATCAGATGTTAATTGAAATAAACAAAGGAAAATCACACTCAAGGAGATTTGGGAAGAAGAATAAGGGGTGAAAATGAATGAAATGGAGTGGTCACAATTATGGGGACAAAGACATTTGAAAAAATATCAATACTAATTAAAGAAAATTATCATAAGTTGATATGAAAATGGTATCTAACACCAATAAGTATAGCAAATATGAACAAAACTATTCAAAAAAATGGCTGGAGAGGATGCCAAGAAGTGGGAACATATATACATATATGTGATAGCAGTGTAAATATGTAAGTAATTTTGGGGAAATGAATTGAGAGAGATAGAACATATGTATAATGAATATCAAAATAGAAAGAAGTCCTAGTATAGCTTTATTATCATTATATAATAATAAACAGCTGAAAAAAGAGGGGAAAGACGCAATATAGCAAGACTGCTTATAGCAAGGAACTGGAAAAGGGAAATACATATACAAATAGAAGAGTGATATAACGAAGTATGGAAATTGGCAATAAGTGATAAGCTGACAAGTTAAAAGGGGTCATGTAAACAAAGTGATCTTGATAGTGTATGGAGAAAATTTATTGAAAGAGAATTAAAAAAGAAAGATGGAAAGTTACCTCCACAAGAGGAAATGAAATTTTGTACAGGTGATATATATAAAAGAAGTGGCTCGAGGGTGAGGGTGAGTGGGAAGGAGAGCACGGTGGTGAGGGACAGAAAATATGTATAAGTGTGAAAATAACAGTAGATGCAAAAGGAGAATTATTGTAGATTGTACTGAATATTATGATAAAATAAATAAATAATTTTAAAAAGCAACTCGCCCAATCTCAAAGCAAACCAACATCAAACAACCAATTCTTAAATAAAATCTAAAATTACACAAATACGTAAACCATAAAATTATATCTAACCATAAAAACATTAATCTTGGTCTAATGAGCTCCTGGAGATTCACTAAAAAAATTAAAATTCTAAGCGATCAATAATTGCCATAGTACGCAGGTTTTTGGATAAAAAATCATTTTATTTTTCAATGTAGTCTCCTTTGAGCTCTATACACTTTGTCCAACGTTTCTCCAATTTTTTTATCCCTTCCACACAAAAAAAGAAAACGATTTGTCGAGGTCATCAAAATAGGTATTTGTTTGTGAGATGATTTCATTTCAGTCGTTTCTTTCAAAGCCATTTCTTCAGGTTTGGAAACAAGAAATAGTCACTCGGGGCTAAATCCGGAGAATAGGGCTGATGAGGGAGCAATTTGTATCCCAATTCATAGATTGTTGCCATGGAAACTGCACATGTGTGCACCCTTGCATTGTCCTGGTGCAAAAAAACTTTTTTCTTGGCCAAATGCGGTCACTTTTTTTCAAATCCTCATTAAATCGACCAATAAGTTGGCATAAAATTCGCCATTGATTGTTTTACCCCTTTGAAGGTAGTCAATGTGGATTGGAGTGATGTTTTTTTTCTACAAAAAATAATGCTTAATGAGCACACAAAAATCACTTTATTCCATTTTCTCCTCAAATCATGCGGGAGTCTGCTATCAATGGCTGTCAAACACAAACTGAATGCTGTAGCTTGTTCAAATTTTGACAGGAGTGAACTGACAGATGCCTGTTGACAGGAGCAGTTCAATTAAGAGGAGGGAAATTCAAAAAGTCACGGACTTATTGACCCGCCCTCGTATCTAGTAATGCTGGATGACCTGCCAAGGAGGAGTACAATGATAATATCCATTCAAAAATGAATTAACTGATTGTCGCTCCCTAGTCCTCCTCTCCATATGCTAAAGTGTACAAGTGAGTTTTAACTGTTTTTGAAAAAGAGGAGGGAAGGGAGCATTTTTATCTCTTTATGGAGGGCATTCCACAGGTGCGGGGCGATTGCATGTAAATATTGTGTAATAAATAAAATAAATGAGGGCCGATTGCAGAAAAGGCCTTTCTCATTCCAACCAGCTGTACTTGAGATGGGAATGGGACCGAGAGTAGGGCCTCCTCTGCTGACACAGTGCCCAAGTAGGTCTATAAGAGGATATGTGGTTCTTTAAGTGTAGCAACCCAGTTCTCGTTCGTGCCTGGGGGGCATGGGACAGCGCCAGGGGTCCCACTTGCATTAGAACCAGCAGCAGCTGAGATAGATTCTGAAGAGGATTTAGAGGGGCTGGAAGAAGGAGATTTTGCCATAGCTGGGCCTTCTTCTCCCACAGAGAGCCTAGCCTGGGATGAAGGCTGGCCTGATCCTTACGAGGATATGGAAAGCCAGGTGCAAACTGAAAGCAGTGATAGTGAAGCGCACGAACGGCCGGGGGAGGATCGCAAGAAAGAATGCATGAAGACCTGGAGGAGGATAGCTGGGAAGTAGATAGGGAGTTTGACTCTCACGGAGATAGAGACCCAGGTGCTGGGAGGCAAGGCCGAACCTTTGATAGGAGACGGAACATCGAGTCTAGCAGGAGGGGTTGGTTTCATAGCCTAGACAGACCGAGGTCCCGAACCACAGATTGGAGAAGGAGAAGCCTAGAGCGTCGGGGTCCTCGCCACGAAGATTAAGTAGAGGATCCGTGGGAACGGATCCTCAGTACCTCGGCCACGTCTATCCATGCAGACGTGTTAGCGAGGCTAGACCACGGAGCTAAGTTTGGGCTAGTGGCCTGCCAAGGGAGCCTTGGATCTTGTACCTTGTTTTGTTCCTGATTCGCTTTTGCTAAGCGGAGCCTTGCCAAGTCTTGGAAACTTTCATGCCAAGTTGCTTTTGGACAATACCTATTACTTTGATTGCTTTTGCATTTTGGACAATTACCTTTTCTACTGTTTTAATTCTTCAATAAAGTAGTTAGCTGAATACCGTCTCTGTGTGTGTGATTAAGGGGCCGGCCAAGTCCCAGCATTGTGACATTAAGTAGCCTAGACCTGAACCATTTAAGACTTTAAAGGTAATGACCAGCACTTTGGATCTAGCCCAGAAGCAGATCGGCAGCCAGTGGAGCTGCCACAACATGAGAGATGTCCACTCCCTGTACGGCACACCGGTTAGTAATCTGACTGTTGATCTCTGTACCAGTTGAAGTTTCTGAACTGTCTTAAAAGTCAACCCCATGTAGAGAGCATCGCAGTAGTCCAAACAGGATATGACTAAAGCATGGACTCCCATGGCCAAGTCTGGCATCTCAAGGTATAGGCGCAGCTGGCACACAAGCTTCAATTGTGCGAAGGTGCTCCTGGTCACAGCCAACACCTGGGGTTCCAGGATCAGCAATGAATTGTGAATTCTAATTAATGCCAGATCATGCAGTCTCCTCCCCCATGCAAACAGATCAACTTCCTCAGCAGGTTTCTATTTTTAGTTATAATAATGCTAGCCACTGATAATAAAACAGAGATAACATTTTATGATGAAGTTGTTCAATGCTCTCTATAAAAACAGATAACAGTTATCTACTATCCTTATTAATATGCTGGGTGCTGATATTACCTATGGCATCCAACACAGGCAGAATAGCCACATGTGAGTTAAAGATCCTTTCGGTTCACATCCTTGCCAACAAAATGCATTTTTATGAGTAAAAAACAACAACAAATTGAAGTAAAATGTTATGTCTGTGTGTAAACTTTTCACGTTACCTGTTAACCCCATTTCATGTGAATCCCCATTTCATAGAATACTCAGTTTTTTTTCTTCATTTCCTTCCTATGAAATATAGCCTAGAGCACATACTTTCATTGGTGCTCTCCCATTTGAATATTAACCAGGGATGAACTTGCTTAGCTTTCAGATTAAATCAGGATATGGTGCCTTTGGGGGCCCCTAGTGGTGCAGCAAGTTAAATCGCTGAGCTGCTGAATTTGCTGACCAAAAGTTTCATGGATCGAATCCAGGGAGCGGGGTGTGCTCCCACGGTTAGGCCCAGCTTTTGCCAACCTAGCAGTTCAAAAACATGAAAACGTGAGTAGATCAATAGGTACTGTTTCTGCAGGAAGGTATCAACGCTCCATGCAATCATGCTGGCCAGATGACCTTGGAGGTGTCTAGGGACATTGTTGACTCTTCAGCTTAGAAATGGAGATGAGCACCAACCCCCAGAGTCAGGCACGACTAGACTTAATGTCAGGGGAAACCTTTACCTTGACCTCATGGTGCCTCTTAGGACATTAAGGACATTATAAAATATTACCTATATATATTTCTATGTGTTTTCTTTCAAAAAGTGAGAAGTATCTTTAAAGAAACCACAGGATCAAATAGAATTGTAATCATAATCTGAAATGGAAGTATCTAGATCTGCTCCACAAGCAGTTCACACTCCTTGTAGGGTTCATTGAGAAGAGCATCATATATATTGGATATTAAACCTCTTGTATTTGTTGATTTAATGTAGTAATCTTGAAATAAAGATGCTTGTCTTGAATGTGAGTGTGTGTTCCACATGTACTATTAATTTTCACAACAATATGAGCTGAAAGTATTCTGAACTGTGATTTGTCGGTGTCACCCAGAAGCACCGGGAATGTGGCACAGCTGGCTAAGTGTCAGCTGCATAAGATCTCTCTGACCAGTAGGTCATGAGTTTGAGGCCTGCCCGGGTCGAGGTGGGTGCTCGACCTTTAAGTGTAGTCTGCTGTCAACCTTTGCAGCTTGAAAGACAGTTGCATCTGTCAAGTAGGAGATAAAGGTACCACATTAAGTGGGGAGGCAAATTTTGACTGAATTATGAGGCCATTAAAGAACTCCAGGAACGCTGAGGAATGTGGAAGGAACAACAAGGGATGCTGGGAATGCTGAGAGATGAGGAGTGCGTCAGCTCCCCCTGGTGGCCAGAGTTTGCCTCTGTTCATCTATATGTGTGTATGTGGAAACGGCAGGGATTGTCTGCTAAGTATGTGTACCTGTAATCCCCTCTGAGTCCCCTTCAGGGTGAGAAGAGTGGAGTATAAATAAAGTAAGTAAGTAAGTAAATAAATAATAGAGCACATCCTATATATTTAAAAATTATTTAAAACTGGTGCTTTCTGCCCAGTTGTGATATTCTTCAGTTCTAGCTTCTTTAAATTAGAGATGAAAGCAGCAGCCTTACTTGATTTTTTATATGTGTGTGTGTGATCTGCACACAACCACACTCTCATGGAGGGAAGGTAAAAGGGAATAAAAATGTATAAATACCTTGAAATTACATTTTAAAAACCACAACATTGTGATTCCCCCCCCCCTCAAAGTTTGTATAAATCAAATAAATAAATACTGACCAAGAAAAAAAATCTGATAGGTAATTTGTAACATACGTGACTTTCTGTGCAGAAACTTGATAAAGGGTTATTATTTTTGTCAAAGAAGCCTAGTAGCAAAAGCATGTTATTATAGCCTTTTCCATAATATGTGTCACATAGGAAAAATAGGCTTTGAATCTCAAAGCGGCCCTTAATATGGTTGAAACATTATTTAGTAATTTCTGCAACTGATGTGACATTATTAATACAAATATTTTGCCAAGATAATAACCAGCAGTACTTATCTGCCGCAGCAATTAAAAATTGCTAATAAAATAACATTGAGATAAATCACATAGTACTTTCGATTACAGAGCCCATTGCAGAAAACCTAATTTTTATAACAACGGCCACAACTTGTTAGGAACTCATTTTTGCACTGGATGCCATGGTAAATTTTAATAGCATAGATAACACTTGCTTCATTGCCACATTAATTATGCATTTAAAACTCTGCATGCTAACCCCTGCAAGGAGGATGCATGTCGCCTGTCTATGTTGCAACCCAAGCCAAATTACAAAGGTGTCCAATTCATCAACAGTGGCGGCTTTTTGACATTATTATTCTACTCCAGAGACTCTATGCATTCCATTACTGTCATGCTTCTTTACCTTTCTGGCTTATGAGGGGAGCACCAAGGGTCTTGTTGATATTCTTTCAGGACTTCTTGGCTCTGCTGAATATTAAATATTTGAGCATGACCCCCTTCTCTAATTTTTAATTAATAGTGGTACCAGTAGACAGTTTATTCAGCAGACTACATGCACATATACAGCTAGCCCTCTTTAGGCATGGATTCTGCATCTGCAGATACAAGTATCCATTGCTTGAAAATATTGATAAAAATTCCAAAATCAAACTTTGATTTTGGCATTTTATATAAGGAATGCCATTTTACTACCCCATATATAGTGTACCGATATATAGGAAAGGTAACGGTGCTCCATGCAGTCATGCTGGCCACATGACCTTGGAGATGTTTATGAACAATGCCAGCTCTTGGGCTTAGAAATGGAGATGAGCAGCAACCCCCAGAGTCAGACACGACTGAACTTAATGTCAGGGGAAAAACTTTACCTTTGCTATATAGGGTACATTCATGGATTTTGGTATTGACACGGGTCCTGGAATTAAATCCCAGTGGATACCAGAGTTGAATAACTACCGACTGGATTTGCTGCACACTAGTGCAATAACAGGCTGTTGCAAACATTTACAATTCATATGTGATAGTGTATAGTTCAAGGCCTGCCCGGGTCGGGGTGAGCTCTCGACCAATTGTGTAGCTCGTTGTCAATCTTTGCAACCTGAAAGACAGTTGCATCTGTCAAGTAGGAAATTTAGGTAGCACTTGAGTGAGGAGGCTTAATTTAACTGATTTATGAGGCCATAAAAATATCCAGGAAATACATACAAAAGGAGTGAAGGAATGAGACAGCTCCTCCTGGTGGCCAGAAAAGCTGGAATGTTAAATTGCCTCTGTGTCTGTCTTATATGTTATATGTCAAATGGCATTGAATGTTTGCCTGTATATGTGCATTGTGATCCGCCCTGAGTCCCCTGCAGGGTGAGAAGGGCAGAATATAAATGATGTAAATAAATAATTAAATAAATAAATAAATAAATGAATACATGTGTTATTTTGACCTTTTATAGAGGACTATACATGATTTAAAGCCAGCATAGTAGTGGCTTGAGCACTGAACTTGAGAAACAAGGGTTTGAATTCCCCCTCAGATGTGGAAATCCAATTCAGCAAGTCAGACCCTCTAAGAGGAAAGCAACAGTAAACCCCCGCCCAATAAATCTTGCAAATAACGAACTGTGATACAATAAGTTGGAGTAAAATTGAAATCACATAGTAATAACAATTCCTGATTCAATTAGCAAAATAACAGTTCCAATGTAACATGTTGAACTAAGAGCTATCTATGTTCTCTTCATATTCAAAATGTGGGTCCTAGTATCCTTTAAGAATTATTCCCACAACAGATGCATTATTTAGGGAACACACACTGTGCATGACATCCAAAATTATGGTTAATTCAGGTCCAGTATTACCTTGGAGTGCAAGCAGCAGGATGGTGGGTAAGAAGCCCAGATCTCTTCATTGGAATAGAGACATGCAATTGAACTTGCCATGGAGCTGGCACTACCATTAACATTGCACGTGAAAAGCAATACTAACTATACAGAATAAGAGTTCTAGACCAGGGGTGCTCACACTTTTTGAGCATGCGAGCTACTTATAAAACAACCAAGTCCCAATGATCTACCTACCCACTACTCAGCCATAAAAGCAAAATATTAGGAAATTTATCTCAGTGAGAGCCATATAATATATTTTAAGACTGAATTCAACTAAATGTGAGTATAATAAGCCCCTGAGCATTCCTCACAAATGGCATGGGAGCCATACACACTGTGCCTGCAATCTGCCTGCGATCTACCAGGATGCCCTTCGAGATCTACCAGGACACCCTTCGAGATCTACCAGTAGATCACGATCTACCTAATGAGCACCCCTGTTCTAGACACTTTGCTCCCTCCACCAATTTCTGGTTAATGGAATGTGATTTCTTCCATTACAGAGATGGTTTGGGCCCAGATCAGTTTGACCAACAGTGATTTGTAATATTTGGTGGTGCATTTCGTGTAATCACCTGAAAACAGAACAGGGAGGAGGGAACGGAAAAGGGAACGGAAAAGCTGGGCATAACAAATCAAGAGAGCTGGATTTATTGGCTACTGGAGAGGATGGAGTTAAGTCGGCATTATATCCGAGGCAGGGGTCTGCTATGGAGCTACTAGAGAAGATCCTGCAGCATCTTCACTCCCTAAATTCCCTAAGCTCCTCCTCCAGAGAGGGCCCTGCTGGGAACTTGCTTTCCCAACAGCACTTGCATGGGGCGGGCATTGAAAAGTCTCTGAGTTCCTCTCAGAACATCATGGGAGTTGACATCATGGGAGTTGACATTCTCTCTCTCTCTCTCTCTCTCGTTTCTCAGCCAATAAAAGGGCTGGTTGTGTCCATGCTCTAATTGGCTGAGAATGTACACAACCGGTGACTACAATTCCCAGAACCTTCTCTTGAAGTTTGTCTTATTTTCAAAAAACTTATGGTAAAAACTTTTTAAAAATTCTAAAAATCTGTCTATTGGTGAATTTGCAGATGAAATATAAATGTTTAACTGTGATCACGGAATGATATGACGATGCGATGGAAAATTATTTTAACGATGAGACGCTGGGAATTGTATTTTAAATTTTAAATTGCTAATTATTACTGTTTTTATCTGGTTATTGTATAATTATTTTTAATTGTATATTTTATTTTGGGCACTGACTGCCATGTGTAAACCACCTTGAGTCGCCTTCAGGCTGAAAGGGGCGGTATAGAAATATAGTAAATAAATAAATAAATAGTTCTGAAACTTGACAGGCATACAGCTGTAAATGGGATCTAAAACTGAGGTAGGTTTCATGCAGATAGGCCTTAAAATGACTGAGTATTGAGCTTTTAAAGTTTCCCATTGCAGTCAATGGGCTGAATCTTTGTCGAATGAAAATAGCAGCACTCCTGCCAATTCAAGTAACTTCCTGGTAAATTAGCAGGAATTAGCAGAAAATGGACCACAAAACAGCATGCCTTTTGACTGAATTGCACAAGCCTACTACAGAGTACTTTCCCAGCAGTTGCATAATTCATAAAAATATAAAAATGAGAGGAATTGGTAGGATGAATAATTGTAGGATGGTAGGATGGTATAATTAAAGAGGTTTTTAAAATAAAAAAACCTGTAACTAAGCTGTAACAGATCTGAATATATTCAGTATTGTCTTGAAAATTCCAGTTCATGCTAGCGTCCACCATAATCTCCCTGAACAAGGGTGGAAAATATATTCATAAGTATTTGGAAAATTAATGTGTGTGACTCTTTATAATTTGAACCTATTTTGCCTAAAAATGTTTTTGATAGAAAATGGCATTTTAATACAAAATGGCATTTTCTGCACACAAATATTTTCATCCACCGGCCTGTGCGTGGGTGGCCAGAGCCTCTCAACGTCTTCCCCTTTTCATGGGATTTGCCGGAAACTGAGCCCCCCACTAAACTCCAACTTGTAAACTCTCCTACTAGGGGGGCCCCGATTACAGTGATCTCCGGCATGGGGTATTGTCGCAATAGGCGCAGGCCAAGTGCGAGGCTCCTGAGTCGTGCCAAGACCCGGGCTGCCTCTGACCTGCGACCTATCCCGAGGGACACTGTTGTCAGGTCTCCAACTTCCTCCCCCTCCTCCCTGGTGTTAGTAAACGCGCGCTCAGTCCGGAATAAAACGACAACGATCCGGGACTTTATTCAAGACAGACAGGTTGATATTTGCTGCATTACGGAGACCTGGCTCCAGGACAGTGATATCACCTGCCTTCAGGAATTGACACCCCCGGGCTTCGCGCTTACCCACCAGAACAGGACTGGGAGGCCGGGGGGGGCGTGGCAATTCTCTCCCGTGACCTATTACACCTCAGAGCGGTCCCTGCTTTGGAGGCAGATGGGATTGAAAGTGTCGGCCTGATGTGGGGTGCCCCGGAGAGTACAGCCTTCTTGCTGGTGTACCGTGCACCTAGCGCACCAGCGGGAGCCTGTCCCTGCTGCTGGAGACTGTGGCGGAGTGGGCGTTGAGGTTTCCTAGCCTAGTTGTGCTGGGGGATTTCAACGTCCATGCCGACACAGCCTCCTCACCATCGGCAGCGGGGGACCTTGTGTCATCCATGGCGGCACTCGGCCTCTCCCTCTGCGAGTCAGGCCCCACACACCGGGCCGGTCACACCCTTGATCTGATTTTCCATGCAGGTGTCAAGTGTCCGTCACCTCTGTTACAGAGGTGCCATGGTCGGACCACTGTGCTCTGGGAGTCCGGTCGAGCAACCGCGCCCCCAGCAAAGGTGCCGAACCAATTTGGGTTCGCCGAGGGGACCTATGGAACCAACTAGGTTCCTGAATGCCTTGAGGGATTTGGAGCCTGCCAGCGATTCGCTCGGTGAGCTGGTTACCACCTGGAACCACGCGCTGTCCTCCGCTCTCGACGAGATCGCCCCTAAACGCCCTCTCAAACCCCGCGCATCCTGTTCACCTTGGTACACAGATGCACTAAGATCTATGAAGCGGGAGAAGAGACGGCTAGAGCGCAGGTGGAAGAAGCTCCGCGACGGGCCATCGACATCAGCTTATAAGCTTTTTATGGATGCTTATGAGCATGCTGTCAAGGAGGCGAAAAAAGTTTATTATGCCTCCTTGATAGCATCTGCGGATTCACGCCCAGCTCAATTCTTCAGGATAATTCGGCAGCTGACGATGGTCCCTACCATCCCAAACAATGACAATTCGGCCCTTTCTGCTGAGGTTTTCAGAATCACTTCGCAGACAAGATTGCGTTGCTCCGCCGGGACCTTCCTTCCACACTTGATACAGTCCAGGAGCTGGAGACTCCGTGGCCCTCCGCCGGGTCCACCTTCGACCGGTTTCGACCACTGGACGCAGAGGATGTTGACAAGATTGTCGCAGCCCTTAAGTCGACCACCTGCTCCCTCGACCCGTGCCCCTCCACGCTGATTCGAGCTTGCGTGGAGGGGTTACGAGGCCCTCTGTTGAAGATAGTCAACTGCTCCCTTGAGCAAGGGGCTTTTCAGAGGAGCTAAAAGAGGCGGTGGTCAGTCCATTGCTGAAGAAGCCCGGACTAGACCCGTGGCTCCCTCCAATTACCGCCCAGTGTCGAACCTTCCGTACCTGGGCAAGGTGATTGAGAGGGCAGCAATGGACCAGCTGCAGACCTTCTTGGATGACGCAACCTGGCTAGACCCCTTCCAGTCCGGCTTCCGTTCAGGCCATGGGACGGAGACTGTCCTGGTCTCCATCACAGACCTACTCCGCTGCCACTTGGACCGAGGTGGATCGGCGCTGCTCGTGTTATTGGACCTCACGGCAGCGTTTGATACCGTCGATTACCAACTTTTGATACACCACCTGGCGGTGGCGGGGGTGAGGGGGACAGCCCTCAACTGGCTGTCCTCCTTCCTCCAACGCCGCCAGCAGCGAGTGAAGTGGGGAGGGGCGGTCTCCGGAGACTCCCCGATGAGTTGCGGGGTGCCTCAGGGGTCTATCCTCTTCCCGCTGTTATTTAACATCTATATGCGACCACTCGCCCAACTGGTACGGAGTTTTGGGCTGGAGTGTCATCAGTACGCTGATGATACCCAGCTCATTCTGAGGTTGGACCCCGGGGCAGTCTCTGTACCCGATAATTTCCATCTTTGCCTTGAAGCCGTTACTGGATGGCTGCGAGCCAGTAAGTTGAAGGTGAACCCGGCGAAGACGGAGATCTTGTGGCTGGGCCGCCCGGGGGGGGGGGGGGGTAGTGACCCAGTTGCCAACTTTCGATGGTGTGGCCCTCTGCCCTCAGCCATCGGTAAAAAGTCTGGGGGTCCGGCTGGACGCCCACCTGTCCATGGAGGAGCAGATTGGCTGCACCTGCAGGACAGCATTCTACCACCTACAGTTGGCTAAGCGCCTGGCTCCCTACCTCTCCCAACGCGACCTTGCTACGGTGATCCAAGCCACGGTCATCTCGAGGCTCGATTACTGTAATGCGCTCTACATTGGCCTTCCCTTGTCGATGATCCGGAAGCTTAAGCTAGTGCAGCACGCCGCAGCCCGCCTCCTCCTGGGTGCTGCAAGATCTGACCGCGCGACCCCACTCCTGCGCGAGCTGCCCGCGAGATCACTGCGCTCTGAGGAGCTTAACCTCCTTGAGGTGCCTTCCCTTGGAACCTGAAGACTGGCCACTACACGGCGGAGGGCATTCTCTGTAGCTGCCCCAAGTCTCTGGAACGGCCTCCCGGAGGAGATCTGCGCCATCCGCGCTCTTCTGCCCTTCCGCAAGGCCTTGAAGACTTGGCTCTTTAGGAAGACGTTTGGCCCTTAACTCAACCACACTGTGTGCCATGCCGCCTATCCCCCCCCCCCAGATTCTTATCTCGTCCCCCAGCCTTCGCTGAGGGCTAGTGTTTTTAATATGTTTTAACTGCTTTGATGTTTAATGTGTTTTAACTGTTTAATCTGTTTTATTACTCACAGTGTTTATGCTTCTTCTGTAAACCGCTCTGAGCTCCGGAGTGAGCGGTATACTAAATCGAAGTTAATAAATAAATAAATAAATAAACACCGAAAACAGCATAACCACAGTAGATGCTGACCTACATTCATTAATATGTTGACAAAGTATCATTTGTGTATAGGAAAAACACCAGTTTAGCTGTCTCTCATGAATGATGTGGGCTCCAGTGTGGATATTGCCAGGATCTCTAGTTTGGACTGCAGTCGAACAAATGACAGAACCAATGTAGCATTCTGAAAGTCTTAGAACCCACTACAAACTGAAAATAACAAATTAGGGCCGCTTCCACATTATCTGCTTTGAACTGGAATATATAGCAGTGTGGACTCAGATAACCCAGTTCAAAGCTGATATTGTGAGATTTTCTGCTTCGATATTCTGGGATATGGGCTTTGTGGAAGGGCCCTAGGATAGGTCTTGAACTTTCCATTCTCTTTGCCATTTTCACACCTTAATTGATGGTACATTATAAATATTTCCTGTTACCTAGAGTCTGTTTGTCACTGCTATTCCCTCATTAAAACAAGAGGCACAGCGGTGCAAAATGAGCTTTCATTGCGAAGGTAATTACCTTTTCCTCTGATATATTACAAGCATGAGCATGCAAAGCAAGCCTGTTTTCTTGCACATTGTGCATGGGGAGGGGGAACCTGTGAATTTTTCAGTTTGTTTTAATTTATAAGTAGGAAGATCTCTTTGCAAAATGCGTCTTTTTGTACAGACAAGTAGCAGCTCTTCAATTTGTACTGTGACTCTTTGAATATTGCTCAGGCTGTGAAGTGAGGACTATGACTGATAACTGATGTTACCAAGTTCATTTGAGGCAAGCATAATAGATGGATCAGATCCTTTTAGTATCTGTACAATATTCATAACCTTTTTGAAATTATGAGCCTGGAACTGGCAAGATTCTCAAATAGCATGCAAGTCTATTCAAATGTCTATTAAGCTAAAACTTAATAGAAATAGATTCTGTTTCAAGCCTATTATATTGTTATGTGTCTGGCTATTTCTCTATAATGTATTGTATGTATATTATTGATCTACCATCTATCTGTCTAATCATCATCTGATAAACAACTCTTACTTTGAAGAATAGCGCCCATTCTTATTGAATAGTATTTTCTTTAGAAAATATCCATCTATTGGCATATGGAATTAATGTCATACTTATTTGTTGCCATTTAAGTACAACTGTCATTTAGTAATAACTTCCAATGTGTTTTGAATATATGTAATGAGGGAAAAGTTAGATAAGTGCTGGAGGTCTTGTAGTAACAAAACTAAAAACTGTAGATCTCTGTCTGATGCGTGGAAAAAAATAGAGCAACAACACAGAGTGACAACGTCAGAGTGACAACATCTCCATCAGAAGACTATGAGGACTAACTGTAATTCATTAATGGAGCAACAGCTGGGTATCACTAAACATGATTCCTGTGAAGTGGCTGCTTTCTCATTATCAAGAAGTGAACACAGATTGAAAGATAAATTTAGATTAGATGAAAAAAAACAAGGATGCATCCCAAACATGATAGTGAAGGCTGATCGTTTTAGTGTCTGAGATGGTCCATCTTCTCCTGGTTTTCATGTAAACTTAAAAAAAATATAATAAGGGCTGAACATATTTTGAATCCTTGACCTGCTTCTTTAAAGTTTGGACTAGAGTTGATTCACTATTCTGCTTATGTTGGAGCTGCCAGGAATACATGCTCAGAGAGGGAAAAGTAAACTTTTGCAGTATGAACAGACTATGAAAAATGGAGGAAATTATGTGCTGAATATTTACATACAACACTGCATTTTAAAAAACCTTTCCCACTGTTATTTAGTCCCTTTTCCTCAAGCACATTTATACATACCTTAGGATAATGTTTCATGTGTTTGATGGGGCGGACTGCTACTTATAAAAGCTTATGTTACAATAAGTATGTTAGTCTTCAAGGTGTTAGTAGAATACCTTATTTCTACTGAGAGCCACATTCCCATGTTGGTGATCAGTCAGGGGGCCGTGGTAGTGCAACAGTTAAAACCATTAGTTGCAGGAAATCTGCTGACCAGAGGGTTTTGCAGTTCGAAGCTACAAGTCGGGGGAGCTCTCAGCTTTCAGCCCTAGCTTCTGCCTACCTAGGAGTTTGAAAGCATGTAATGTGAGTAGATCAATAGGTACTGCCTTGGTGGGGAGGTAAAAGGACGTCCCATGCAAGCATGCCAGCAATGATCTGAGAAAGTCTATGGACAACAGGCTCCTCGGCATAGAAAAATGGAACACCCCATGGCCGGAGTTGAGCATTGCCTCCAGATGCCAGCGATGGAAAGGGGAAGGCCTTTAGCGCTGTCTGTTTATTGTTTGTGTATTGTATATAGTTGTTAACTGTGTAAAAATGTATTGAATGTTTGCCTTATATATGTAAACTGTAATCCGCTCTGAGTCCGTTTAGGGAGATAAAGCGGAATATAAATAAAGAATAGCTGGTGAGGATTTAGGATAGAACCTCTTTAGTGGTGGCCCCTAGGCAATGGAACTGCTTCCAAAGGGAGGCTAATGTGTTTCCATTGTCGAGCAAATAATGTTTTATGCCAACAGGATTTTAAAATGGAATGTGTTTAAAGAAAGAAAGGGCTTTTAAAAGGATGCTATATTGCTTTACTACTGTTTTGAACAGTTTGCCAGATGTTTGAGCTGACAGCTAAAGGGAAACGGTGTAACATTTGACCAAAGCAGGGGTAGACCTGGGAGGCTGCAAGGTGTCACATGCCATTTTTCTTCTTGTAGCAATAGTCTAATACAGACACTTCTCTAGAAATTGTTTCTACTTGGTTCTTACTTCATGGTGACTGCAAACAAGAAGCTTAAAAAGAAGAAGTGGTAACCTTAAGAAAGAGCCATTGTGGTGAAGGAGTTTGAGTATTAGATGGCAACTCTGAAGATCAGGATTTAACCCCCCCCCCTCCAATAGCCATGGAAACCCACTGGCAGACCTGAGGCCAAGTCATGTTCTTGACCACAGAGGAAGGCAAAGGTAAAGGCAAAAAGGCAAAACCAATAGTTCCTGAACAAATCTTGTCAAAAAAATTCCACTTGCCTTAGTATCCCCATAAGTCAGAAATAACTAGAAGGCACACGGGAACAACAAGACTCAAATGACTCAACCGTACTAATATTTTAATGTCAAGATTTATGTTGACAAAGAAGCTGTGTTTTTAAAAACATATTCTTGGCTTCCACTGCCATCAGTTTTGTAATCTTCGGTTTAGGATGTCATCCCGTCACTGAGTGGATCTCATTCCAGCACTGGGACATGTTTGGTTTAGGCAAAAAGCCAAAAGCATAAACAATTGTTTTTCGAAACCACGGAACAATTACATTGCAAATGTGTTATTGTGAACAGGACAAACATGTCAAGCATTACAAATGTTAATTGCAACTGTCTTAGGCTTACAGCATCAAAGAAAAGTGGTGCATACCTTTGAAAAACATGCTCCCTTTTAGATTTGAAGAGCTACACATGTTAATCTAAAAGGAAACAAGGGAAGGTTGTGTTCAAAGCTTAAGCCAAACCCTGCAGTTTCTTGGACCACTACAAAGAAGCAGCACCTCTCCTTTTAATGTAAGCACCACATTGGTAAGCAGTAACACAGAAATATCAGAAGATACCAGCAGGTATGCTCAAGCAGTGTTTTCATGTTAGACACACATTGGTATCTTGCAATTAAAACTAGCATTTTGTGCTTTGCTCTGTGGTTGTACACAGATGGTAAAACTTGAGTGGTTTGACACAAGACACATATTAAATAAGAGAGATGTTGGAGTATAGACATGTGGGGGGTGAGGATCTTTTCTTTCTGTCATCTTTGAGGTTTTCCCACAACGCTACCTCAAGCATTAGGATATTTGATGGTAATACGGCTAACTCCTTCCCGGAAATTGTTGATTTTATCTCTGTTCTTGTATGTAAGTTTGGAAAGCAATAGATAACAGACATGCTGTGAAATATTTTGCTCTGAAAACAGAATCAGCATATTTCCAGCTCAAGCCATAAAACATCAATTATCCCTTTTAAACTCAGGAGTGGGAGCTGAAATACATGCCGAAAGATAGAAATAGCAGCACAAACCATGAACATCAGTAGTGACCACTGGATCCACTGCTGTGGGGGTGCCACATCCATGCTGGATTTTCCCATCACTCCTCTAACAGCTGTTCTGAGTTGAATGGGAGTTCTTCTGGTGCTGAATGATGGTATAGCTTGTTGGAAGACTCAGAGCCCATCCAGACAGGACCAATAACGCGGGAGTTCCTGCGGTATTACCAGGGCCGTCTAAATGACGTCGCTGGTAAAACTGAATTAATTTGAGACAAAAAAAATTAAAAGCCCTGCTTTCCCCCCAAATTAATTTGATACTCCATTTGATTTGGATCTTCCTGAAAGATTCAAGTCTAATGGAGTATGGGCCCTGTGGGGACTGTCCCCCTGGTAGTCCTGGGACAGTCTGCACAGCCTAATCGTCTTTTTTGGGCCCCATGGGCCTGGAGAAGCAAAAGGCAAACACACCCCTCCCCAAATCCCTCTAAAATCGTTTCCTACACCCCCCCCCCCAAGTCTCTTAGCTCTACATTGGTATATTTCAGGAAGCAAATACATATGCATACATAATGAGATAGCTTGCCACCTCATCACACAAGGGGAAATTGGCTCCTTGCTCCTCTTCAGGCACGGAGCCTGCCAAGTGCTATCATATGACACATGTCATGGCACTGCCCCTTTCATGGCCTAAGTGGCGAGGAAGTGACACAAGATGCTTCCTCGCTAATGGCAGTAAGGCAATTGAGTTTTGGGTAGCTCCAATGGAGCTTCTCATCTTTTTTGGCGTTCCCCCATTTGATGGAGGAAGTGGCAACGTGGCTTCTGTAATTTAATGTGTTTCTATTGTGTTTGATGTGGTGTGTTAGTATGTGTTTTATAGTAATGTATATTAAAAATGAAAACACACACACAAAAGATTTCAAGCAATTGGATCCATTAATGTATTGACCATTGCCGCTACCTTGGCAGCCACCTCTCCACAAAAGTCAACATTGACACTGAAATACAACACTGTTGAGCTCTGCGAGTGCAGCATTTTCCGGAATGAAGCAGAGAGTGTTAGAGGACTGGAACATCCATAGGGAGACCAAGGTGCTTGTTTATAAAGCCATTGTCCTCCCAACCCTGCTATATGCCTGCGAAACGTGGGTTGTCTGCAGATGTCACACTCAACTCCTAGAGTGATTCCATCGGCACTGCCTCTGAAAAATCCTGCAAATCTCTTGGGAAGACAGGTGAACAAATGTCAGCGTGCGGGACAAAGCAAAGACCACCAGAATTGAAGCGATGTTCCTACGCCATCAACTCCACTGGACTGACTACATTGTCCAAATGCCAACCACAGTTACTATACTCCCAACTCAAGAGTGGGAAATGTAATGTTGGTGGACACGAAAAGATTTAAAGAGCTTAAAGCCAACCTTAAAAATTGTGGCATAGACAACAAGAACTGGGCAGACCTGGCCCTTGAGCGCTCTACCTGGAGGTCAGCTGTGACCAGCAGAGCTGCAGAATTTGAAGAGGCACAAATGAAGGATGAAAGGGAGAAATGTGTCAAGAGGAAGGCATGTCAAGCCAACTTTTACAGGGACCACCTGGAAACCGATGTCCTCACTATGGGAGAACATGCAGATCAAGAACAGGGCTCCACAGCCATCTACGAACCCATTGCCAAGACACTACACTCAGAGGACCATCATCCTTGGGCTACGAAGAATTGACTAACTAACTGATTAACCATATTTACTGTGAAGTAGGTTCCATGGGTTTGGCGTAGGACATTAGAAAATGAAGTTTTAAACAGTTTCTTAATCCTCTTAATGAGCAAGAAACACTATCTCTCAATGGAAAAAATAACTTTTTCTGCTCTATAAGCAACACATATATTTCAAGCTGATAGCCACTTCTGAAGATGACCCCCCCATTACCCCCCAAGTAAAGTAACATTTTCAGTATATCCACCATTTGTCAAATGAAGCAAAAGAAATCAGTGTAAAAACTGTATTTCATTACTTGTTAACACAGAACACAGACTACCATATCTTCGTTATGCAGATTGTCATTTTAAACAGGCTCCTCTGTAGGGATTCCCAAAGAATTTAATCAAAAGGAAGAAAAAGAAGGAGGAGGAGAAGGAGGAGAAGAAAGGGTTTATTTAAAAACATTTTAAGTTAAAAATAGACATGGTGTAGAAATATCCAGGGCTGCAGAATGTAAAGTTTCCACTTTGTCCATTTCTGCCAGGTAGCATTAAAGGAAACTCCTTGCGTTCATAAGTTTTAATTTAGTGTGGCCATTATGTGTCATGCTCACTCTGTGTGAAAAACTCCTGAAGGGCAGAAAATGATTTGCAAAAAGTAAATTTAAAGGGTGTAGGGTGAGAAAGGCAACTTCCTCAGGCTATGTAATGATTTAAGTAAGGAGAAGCTTCCCATTGGCAGTAGTCATGGCTGCAAAATTGCAAAGATCTTACATATAATATCAGCAGAAGGGCAATCTTAAAATGGTGTATTTTTTAAAACAAAAATCTAGGTTGTGAATAAAGTAATTGCTTATTTTAAAAAATTCAGTTCAGAGATAAATCAAATAAGAAAGTTTAAAGCAGTGGTTCTCAACCTGTGGATCCCCAGATGTTTTGGCCTTCAACTCCCAAAAATCCTAACAGCTGATACATTGGCCAAAACACCTGGGGACCCACAGGTTGAGAACCACTGGTCTATAGGCACCAGATCCTGTCTGATCTTGGAAGCTAAATAGGGTTAGCTCTGGTTAGTACTTAGATAGAAGAATGTCATAGAATCAGAATAATAGAATTGGAAGATACCTTGTGAGCCATCCAGTACAACCCCCTGCCAAGAAGCAGGAAAATTGCATCCAAAGCTCCCCTGGCAGATGGCCTTCACCAGCTAATATGAGGTGATGAAGGCTATATTTCAGGGGAAGAAAATGACAAAACCACCTCTGATGATTCTTTATCCAAAATTCTTGTCATTGCCATAAGTCAATAGGCAACTTGAAGACACACACACACACACACACACACACACACACACACACAGATGAAAGGTGGCATATTATTAATTACTTAATTTGATATTATTGGATATGTTTATGAGTGTATTTTACTAACAGGGGTGGTAAAGCAATATGAAATGCTGTTATACAATTCTGCCCTTTACTCCTTCGACAATCGAAGGAAGAAAGTTAGTGGCATCTGCTGTTATTGGTCATCTAAAAAGGAAACTCTTTTATTTTCAAAAATTGATCCAATGATCCATTGTTTTTGAACATAAGCTGATGATTTACAACAGTTGGCATAAAATCACTTCATACTCTCCAACACTGAAAATTGGGAAAGTGTAGTCAATATAGCAAAAGTCATTTATGTGGAAAAACACACAGGCTAGAAAATGCGAAAGCAGTTTGATCTTGCCTGCGTCTACAGGGAATGTCAAAATTATGCCCTCTCCTCTCCCTCCCCCCACCTCCCACTGAGCTGAGTGCAAACTGCTTTTGTACTTCATTTTCAGTAACTGAAGTAAACTGAAGACAAAGAGAGAAAAGGGGAGGAAGAAAAGAGGAATGGGGCATTTTGAAAGCAACTGATCATCACTTAGGGCAGGGGTCCTCAAACTAAGGCCTGGGGGCCGGATATGGCCCTCCAAGGTTACTTAGCCGGTTCTCGCTCAGGGTCAACCTAAGTCTGAAATGACTTGAAAGTACACAACAACAACAATCCTATCTCATCAGCCAAAAGACGGGCCACGTTTCCCATTGAAATACAAATAAGTTTATATTTGTTTAAATTGTTCTTCATTTTAATTATTGTATTGTTTTAAAGTGTTTTTTGCACTACAAATAAGTTATGTGAAGTATACATAGGAATTCATTCATGTTTTTTTCAAATTGTAATCTGGCCCTCCAACAATTTTGAGGGACAGTGACCTGGCCCTCTGTTTAAAAAGTTTGAGGATCCCTGATTTAGGGTGTTTTCCTTGAGTGCAGGGATATACAGTGATGAGAATATGCCCATTTCTTTTGGCCAAAATCAGGTTTTAAGCAAACACGTGTTTTTCGGCCATTAATGCAATCCAGTGCACATTTTGGCAACTTCATTAAGCTACCCCTTTTTTATTGAGTCCATAAACAAGCGAAGCGATCCTAAGAGCAGCAAAGACACTGAGATAGAACACAGAGCTAGTAAACACATGAGTGGCTTTCTTCTTCTGATTCACTCAGGCAGGCAGCAGGGCTCACAGCCTCACAGGGATCTCCATGTGCCACATGTAGCTGAAAGAAATAGAAAGCAGCAGTTTTCGGCAGCCACGTGGTCTGTTGTGGCTCAAAAAAATGGCTGTGGTGTCCATGCCATTACAGTTGGCCGAAACGGCCAGAGCAGAGGGTTGTTGTAGGTTTTTCGGGCTGTATGGCCATGTTCTAGAAGTATTCTCTCCTAACATTTCACCTGCATCTATGGCAGGAATCCTCAGAGGTTGTCACAGACCTCCCAACCTCTGAGGATGCCTGCCATAGATGCAGGTGAAACGTCAGGAGTGAATACTTCTAGAACATGGCCATACAGCCCAAAAAGCCTACAACAACCCAGTGATTCCAGGTATGAAAGACTTCGACAATACGACAATACTTCGTACATAGCCAGAGCACATTTCGAAAAATGGACCCATGCACAGCCCTATCCACAAGCTGCCTCTTTTATTCATAGTTACTGCTGCTGTTTCTATTTTTTAGCATTTGTGCTTTAAGTTCCCGCCACAGAGAACACATCGTTCTTCATATGTAGTGATTGACTCAACAAAACACCATGTCTTGGTATTAATAAGCATTGCAGATAAAGTTTCCCTGTAAAGATAAAAGTACAGATAAAAGTGCTGCAAGAGAAGGGAAGCTGGGGACCCTCCTGTGAGCATAAATAAACTCTTTAGATTTGGTTTTCCAAGACTCACTGTCTGAGTCTTCCAACACTCCTTCCTGAAGGTCACTGAATAAGTCCCATGCGTATCAGATAGCATCAGTGCTGAGTTGCTGATAAGGACTTTGTCAGAGCACCTGCCACTGTTTCTTCAGTTGGACAATATTTTAATTCAGTCACCTTCCAGTCCACCAAATCCATTACCTCATGAAATTTAACATCTATATGCTTTGTGTGTTGCTTCTGCTTTTCAGTCTGTGCTAATTTTAGACACCCTTGGTTGTCCTCATGCAGAACAGAAGCTTCAGAGGCTTTCAATCCCATGTCAGTAAATAGCTACATGTCGCTTCCCAACATGCAATGGTTGCTATCACATATTCTGTCCCTGTAGATGAGACTACCACCATTTCCTGCTTCCTCCTAGGTCAGCTAATGGTTCTGCCTCCATATATACACAGATTCCCAGAAGTAGATTTGCAGTCCGGTTTCTCACCCATCTAGTTTGCACTCATTTCTTGTGTTTGGCTTCTTAACTTCATTTTGAATAGTATAGTTCAAATAATATATTGCACATTTTGGCCACCTTTGTATTCAGTATATTGACAGCTATGGCAATGTCTGGTCTGATAACTATTGCATTGAACAACAGCCTACCAATACCTCTCTGATATGATGGTTATCTGGTAATGGAATGTCACTTTCTCACCTCTTCATATGATCTGTTACCATATCTGACTTGGCTCCCTTTGCCTCATCCACCTCAAATTCCAGCAACATATCTCTCATTTTCTGTTTATTTGAGAGAAAAAAATCTTATCCTGTTCTCTCTTCACCTGTATATTCAGATAATATATTACTGAACCCAGGCCTTTAATCACAACATTTTACCTTAGTCTGAATTCTGTGCTGTCACTCTTTATTTCACAGCACAGCACCAAATCATTGACATAGACTAAGATATATACCCACTGCAACAATCTTTTCATTTCTAGCCGTAGTGGCTTGTTGAAATCTATAAATACTTTTGTGCGGTTTACAGACTAGATCTCCTTCTGAACCTGTGACCCCATATAGTTGTAACATGTGCAAATCATACAGAACAGAATGCTTGACATCAGGATGTCCGATTTGCAATTTCCAGTTAGCTCTGGATCACAGTATGCTTTAAACTTGGACAAAGATTTTATCATAGTTCTCCTCAAATCTTGGGGAGCAACTTGTAGCCACTAATCTGTCTTTAGAGCAACCTGCCTCGTCATCTGTCCTGTGCTTCACTTTGAAAGTTCACTTGTACCTTTGTCACAAAACACTAGGACTGCCTTGCATTTAGGGGATAACTTTTCTTCAAAGGCTATGGTTCTGTGACAGCTGCCAGCCTGCTATAATGAGTTTGTTTACTGAAAAGGACATTCAAGTGCCAGTTGTTCTTATCCACATGTCCCCTTCTATTCCCAGAAGGCTGGACTAGCTTCAGCATGGCTCTTCTTATGTTCTGACTTCTGATTTAGGGGATACTTTGTTAAAGGCTAGGTTCTTATAATGAGCTGCTTGAGTTGTTAATAGTCCTCCCAGCTTGTTGACTTCTGGTGGCAGCTGCAAAATAATAGTCCTCATAACTGACTGGTGGCATATCAGGTATGGGGGCTATTATTTGGCAGCTTGGACTCAGCGGTGGAAAGTGCTCTGCCTGAAAGACAGGTGAGCAAGCAGGCGAGTCGGCAGCTGGATGGTTTGAGCGAGTAAAAGAAGAACCATGCCTGAAAGAGAATGGACAGGTAGACAAAGCTGTATATGAAACATCAGTCAATTTGGTATTTAGTCCTTGATCACATCACCAAGTACTTCATCATACCAATGCCCCCCATGTTTAGTTCTGTTTCACTGGAAATCATCGGTGAAATGGAAGGCGTGCATAGTGCCTCATGGTGATCCACGCACCCTCCCTCCTTCCGTCATTACATGATGCCATTGGAACATGGTAAATTTGCACCCTGTTCCTCCCCCCCCCCCAATCAAACAGGGGAAACTGTGGCAATGTGCATATAACCCAAAATATCAAGGCAGAGAATCCACAATATCTGCTTTGAATTGGATTATCTGAGGCCTCTCCCACACAGCCATATAGCTCAGAATATCAAGGCAGAAAATCCCATAATATCTGCTTTGAACTGGGTTATCTGAGTCCACACTGCCATATATTCCAGTTCAAAGCAAAAAATGTGGGATTTTATTCAGCTGTGTGGAAGGAGTCTTACTACCTCATCACACTAGAGAATGAATTAACTTTAAATCCAGTTGTTGTCTCCTGCAGAATTCTGGTGTTTGTAGTTTAGGGAGGAGCCTTTATCAGCCTCACTAATCACAAACTCCAGAATTCTGCAGGAAGCAGAAACCGGATTTAAAGTGGATTCATTTTCTAGTGTGACAAAGTACTTTGTCCACACTGCCATATAAACCAGTTCAATGTGGATTTAATACAGTTGTGTGGAAAGGGCCTGGAACTTGAACTAGCAACTGAATTTAGGCCCTGTTATATGAACTCAATCTAGAGATAAGATTGTAAATTTGATTCTCTTAGTATTTATATCCCATCCTTCTCCTAGCAGTTTACACAATTTAAATAGATACATAACATTTTTTATCATACGAAGGTTAAAAATATATAGTTAAACTAAAGTTTTGAAAGTTATAAAATAATCATTAAAAAGAAGAGTAGGTATAAATGACACAGTACATGAAAGACCCTTCCCTCCTGCTCTAAGGTGCTTTGATTGTTGTTATTTGCCGTCAAATTGACTTTGACTTATGTTGGTCTTATAAAAGATCTCCAAGACCCCGAGTCCTCAAGTATCCTGCTTAGATCTTGCAAGCCTGGGGCCATGACTTCCATGACTGGATCAATCCACCTATGTTACTTGGGTGAGATAGGATGGGACTGAGAGAGGAAGGAAATGAAGTCACCCCAAGAACATCAGTTACATGAAGATGAAAGAGGTCTAGAAAAATAAAGTGGAGAACACACACAAGACCCTGACTGTCCGAAAAAATATTGCCTCCTGTAAGTACATAGTCTTGGATCCAGCTGTTTCTATGATCCACTTCCAATTTGCTTCATTGTTGTATGACTATGGGATTTTTGGGGGGATTGAGTGGGTTTCCATTGTTGAATAAGAAATTGAACCCTGGTGTTCATCCATAGTCCAACATTCAAATCACTACACCACAGTGGTTCTCATTTCCTAAACAAAGAAAAATGCTGATATTTGGTAGTTTACTCTCTAGTGAACAAATACCCAATCTAGCATTTGAATAAACATAAAATTACATCTGTTGTCACTTTTCTCAGTTGCTTTTTGAAATGAAAAAAATGTTTGATACATCTGCTACTCCTCTAGAGCCATCATACCAGACTTTACAATCCTCTCCAGGGAACCATCTTATGTAAGACCAAAATTTTCCTGCCATGTCTGCTTCAAAAACAAAAATTATAATTATAACTAATGAAAGGAATTTGTTCGTACACATAATCCCCTAGTAGAGGCGCGGTATTATTTATGTAGTGATAGCATACTAGGGACAAAGTACAAATAGAAGATGCAATATTTATAATATGGTTTTTTTAAAAAAAGCCCTGTAAACATTGTTACATTTAGTTTACAATGTGTTCTGCTAATGGCTGTATGTTAGAACAAAACTGAAGCCTGTTTGGATTCCATATTCAGTGTATCAGCATGTATTGATGGAGAATTTGCAGATGGCTTCGGCTGTAATCTGATTCTTCAGGGTGGGAAATCACTGCTGTGTTGAGGGCAACACTCTCTTTGGGTCTATCTATAGACCCATGTCACCACTGTTTTTACAGAGATAAAACTAGTGGTGGACAGAGTAATTTCTTTCTCTTGGCAGTGTGGACTCAAATAACCCAGTTCAAAGCAGATATTGTAGAATTTTCTACCTCGATATTCTGGATTATATGGCTGTGTGGAAGGGCCCTAAGATTTTTTTATTGGGGGACTTTGGGGAACCAATGGGAGTCCAAAATGAGATCCAACTCCAAGAACTGGCATTGTCAATTCAAATGTAGTTTGATTTTGATGCAAACAGCTCCAATTCCAGGATGACCCCACTCTGCTATTGAGGAACTCACCATCAAGCAAGTGGAGGTCACCTTTTTGGAAAATTGCCAAACTATTTGCCACCTAGCCCAAAATATCAAAATTAGTGTGGGGTCCATGGAAAAAAAATCATCAAATACCATCTTCACATGCATAAGGTATCCACTCGCTGTGTCCCCCGGCTGCTCACATCTTTCCAGAAGCAGGAACGAGGAGAATGCTCTCAGGCTCTATTGATGATGTGTCATGGAAACCAGGAGGCCGTTTTTAACAGACCAATCACACAGGATGAAAGCTGGGTCCATCACTATTCTCCTGAGACTAAAGTCCAATCGATACAATGGAAGCATCATGACTCGCCGCCTCCAAAGAAGGCACATGCCCAACTCTCGACAAGCAAGGCAATGCTCACAGTATTTTGGGACTAGCACAGAGTAGTATTGATGGATTTCCTAGCAGAGTGTATCATGATGACTGGGACATATTATACTTCACTGCTGCGGAAATTGGGGGAGAACATCAAAACTAAGAGGTGTGGCATGCTCACCAAAGGTGTGTCCACCTTCTGCAAGACAATGCACCAGCTCCCAAATGGAAACATGCTCCTGTGGCTTCGAAATTCTACCTCATCCCCCTTATTAACCTGTCCTTGCACCATCAGACTTCCACCACTTTCCTACAATGAAGTTATTTTTGATGGGCACGCATTTTTCAATGATGAGACTCTGATTTCCGAAGTTACAATGTGGCTTTTAGAAAGATTGGGACTTGTTCATTACCTTTTCACAACACTAATGAGAGTAATTGTCAACTGTAGGATTCATGAATTACTCAAATGTTTCCAAAATATAGAGAGCAGAAAGTCTATAGATTTTTGTGTGGGCCCTTCTACACAGCCATATAACCCAGAATATCAAGGCAGATAATTCACAATAGCTGCTTTGAACTGGATTATCTGAGTTCATGTTGCCATATAATCCAGTTCAATGTGGGTTTTATAGAGCTGTGTGGAAGGGGTCTGTGTGTGTTTTGTTCTTCTCTGTCTTATTATTTTTAACAGTCTTGTAGTAGTAGACAATATGTAGTGTTGTTTTTATTTTTAAATACATCTAAAATTATTTATTTATTATTTTCTTCAATAAGAATTATTTTTAAAAAGAAAAAGGAATGCAAATTTCATGTTTATGTGTGAGCAAAATGTAATTAATAACAAGATAAATTGTTCTTATATAGTTGCACATGGCAGTAAATGGATTTCTTGCTGTGTCACACACTGAATCTCATTTTAAAATAAAAATAAAAGGTAATACTACGTTAACCAATTTGCCACTTGAGTTCACAGCCCACCAAATTAAATACAGATAGCATGTTTATATATTAGAGTTGAGTGAGAACAGCAAGGTAACATATTTCATCACAGCGTAACACAGCATCACCTCTAAAGTCGATAACCACTATCTAAATGTCTGCTGTATATTCTCACCATTTAAAAGTAATTTGTGATGAACAAGGTTCAGTATATGAAACTTTAACAGTTACATTTGGGATGATTTATGAGGTTCAAACACCTACTGTAGAAATGACTGCTTCTCACAATTTCCACAACGGCCTGAAAACATTTATTGCTTTAAGATCAGAACTCGGAAAAGATGAGGGTTTATTTTACTAAAATTCACAGAAATCCAGTTAACATGCACAAAAGTAAATCTGTTTGAGAGCTATTCATTGTCTAATATATTTCGTTCCACTTTCCAGGATCTCAGCACATTAAGTATGATCTTTGGCCCCTTCCACACAGCTGTATAAAATTCACATTGAACTGGATTATATGGCAATGTAGACTCACATAATCCAGTTCAAAGCAGATAATATGAATTATCTGCCTTGATATTCTGGATTAAATGGCAGGTAGAAGGAGATTTAGCCACAAGTATGTTGCATTATGAAGGTAACGTTCTGAGAAATAATTTTACATCTTTTGTAATGTAGCTTAAGTTACTACTACAGTTAGAAGGATGTGGAATCCCCAAATTAGGGATGGCCGGGGCTGCAACATCCACAGACCACTGCGATACCCACAAACCACAGACCTGCACCAAACCTACCACACAAACCTTCCATTACCCACTTAATGTCCTGGTGCAGTTTGGGGGAGAATGGACCACAGAGGATGGGATTTGCAGTACTTTTACCCCCTTCAGCTCTGACTTCCAGAGACCACTGTGAACCCCATGAATGAAGTACCAGGACCAAACTTGGCATACAGTTCCTCCCCCTATGACCACTTTACACCCTGGAGTGGTTTGGGGGAGGATGAACAACAGACAATGGGATTTGCAGTATCTTTATCCACCTACAGAGAAACTGTGATCCCCAATGACAATTGACCTGGACCACACTTGGCAAAGGGAACCCCCCCTCCCCCCCAGGATATGCTTTTATGTACTGTGAGGTTTGGGGGAGGATGATCCATGGTTTTTTTTAGTACTTTCACCTGCCTCCAGAGACCACTGCAACCTCCACAAATGTTGGACCTGGACTAAATTTGGGACACCGACTCCTCAAGACCCACTTTACATCCTGGTGAGGTTTGGGAGAAGAAGAACCAGGGACAATGGGATTTTCAGCACCTTTGCCCATTTCCACAGACCAAAGTATGGCAAAACCTGAACGTTTACATAGATAGACAATAAAAAAAGATCAACTTTAAAATGGTAGAAGCACAAAGTTGTGGCAAGAAAACACAAACTGAATCTCTTTATGAGGGAGAGAGAATGGGATATAAAACAAAATAAATAAAAGTGAAGAGGCAGAAGCATAATTCAAGCATCCCTCCCTTGCACTCCCCCTCCTTCATGAAGCCACACACACCAGGAATAAAAACCACACAAAATCAACTAACCCAACATTCCTTAAAGTGGATGAGAGCAAAGCAGACAGCAATCTCCCAAAGTGGACAAGAACATGAGGCACAAAGGCTGCTCCCTTGAAGCCCTAAAGCCCCATACACTTGCGCTAATGCTCCTCTTGCTCTCCCTCTCCTCTCGTGCTAGCTCCTAACTCAAAATACTGCTTGTATGTCAAAGTGAAACCTGGGCCAAGCAATGGCTCTTAACTCAAAACACTCTTATGTTGGGACACTCTTAAATCAAGTTCCATTGTATTTGAATCTTCTAAGAAAAATGTGCCTGTAGTGTTCACATTTTACCTAGAAGTTTCATTGTATAAATGGATCTACGTGGGCCATTTTCTTATAGGCAAAAGGCTGAAAAGCTTGGGAGTGAAGCAAGGTGCAAGCTGGCAGTGTGGCAAGACTCCTAAGGCTGGGAGGACTGGCTATTGTGCTAAATGCTGCCCTTGCAGAATATTTGCAAGACTGTTTAGTTGGCAACAAATCATTTCTACTAGACAATGAAACTTGGAATAAGAGCTAAGTTATTCTTTTCATACACACAAAGTCAACTCTTTGCCTGCCTTGCTAAAAATAAATGGGTGTAGAGTCATCCCCTTTGAACAACAAAAGTCCTGCTTTAAAGAGAACAACAGTAGACAAATACAAGTGTATGCATCACCTCCAAGACTTCTGCCTCTCAACCATCTTACTGCTCTTTTGATCTGGCCAATCACTCTCAATGGAGGTCGTTCCAATATCACTGCAGCAGTGAATCCATGCCAAGTTTTGTGTGTATATGCCTTCAAAGGTGCCTATTGATCTATGGCGATGCCATGAATTTCATAAGGTTTGTTTAGGCAAGAAATACTAAGTTGGTTTTGTCAGTGCCTTTCTCTATAGTATGGACTACAACACAAGTATAAATTGGTGGTCTCCCAGCCATGCTCTCACAGGGCTGACTCTGCTTTGCTTCCAAAAGCAGACGGGATCTGGTGCCTTTAGGGTATTTAGACACTATTGAAATTTTAGTTTGAGGGCCCTTCTACACAGGCCCTAAAAGTTGAGAGAAACGGGGAGAAAAAGTGGCATGGCTCGATGGTGCTTGCTGAAAAAGCTCACTGAATCGCATTTTTGGTTGAAAAACATGGGTTAAAAAGGTGCACTTAAAATGTGAGATTATACATATGTACTAGGCCTGTTTCCGATAATTGGATATATCCAATTTTTGGATGGTTTTTTCGGACTTCCGATAATTGAAGCGATATCGAGCACAGCGCCCCAAACAGGAAGTGGATTCGACATTCCAAGAGCTCCGTCGCCATTCTCGGGAAGGGCTCGGATGTCATTTTTGCCCTTTCTTGCTGCCTCTCATCATTGGCTGATGGCTATCAGGTGGTTTGTGTGAAATCACCAGATTTCCACCAGCTAATCAGGGTAAGCCAGCAAGAGAGGGGAGGTGCCAGTAGGCTTTAAAAGGTTGATGGAAAAGAGATTCCCCATAGTTTTGACTCTCCCTTCTGCTGATTTTCGCGCATTGTGCAATCACGGACGCTATTTCCGAATACTTCTGAATATCGGAATACATCCAAATCCATTTAGAAAAAATCACTAAAAAAATCGGAAGTGATTCACATCCAAAGCCAGAGCAAAAACAATATCTGAATCGACTTCCAAAACACATTTTTCCATTCGAAAACAGGCCTAATATGTACATATATTCACATCACTGTATATTCCTGCACTCATGAAAGACATGGACCTGTGTTACAATACGCTGGTGTGGACTGCTTGGTTGCATGCACACATTTTAAAATCCCAAAGCAGTTGATGAGGGCTGTAATCTGCTGGAGCCACACAGTGGCTAAATGGAAGCACAAATGGAAAGTAATTCCCATGAGAACTCTCTGCAAACATTCTTTTGTTCTAATGTTTATGAAATTAATCAAAGCTTGTGGGCACCAGCATGGCAGGCAAGTGAACCCAAAGGGAAGTGCAGTTTAAGAGGGCAAACATAAAGGCAGCTGGAGGGTGAGGAGAGATAATGACAAGAAATCTGTTTGTGTGCACATCAGTGCTTATGATGTCCACTGCTTCTCTGAGAGTCAATTAAAAAAATTAAAAGCCAATTTCCAGTGGATGTCCTGTGTTCATTTTGCAGAATTCTACAATCTGCTACAAACAAACCTTTCAGGACACCAGGGCTGAGAGGTGTATGTTTGAACTTTTTTCCAGATATCATGATTTTTTTTGCCCCACTTCCTTGTCTTGAATTATGAGGCTGCCTGGAAGGGCCCTGAGTCATTTTGCAAACGTGTAATTTTATTCTGAGCTATTTTGAAAACCTAGGACAGCTCATTTTTAAGAAGAGCAGACCAAAAACTGGAGCAGATTCATCACCAACTGACATTGGAGCCACCCACATGCCCCATTCCAATCAAAGTAAGTTTATACGTTAGATGCAGGTAACATTAATAAGAAACTTTTTATGACAGCTAGCAAACATACTAGAGAGGCTGCTTAATTTTAGCTTTCCAGAAAAGATTCTCAGAGAGGAAGTTTAGTGTAATGCTTTGAATGTTGAACGGTGACAGTAGCACACAGGGCTAAAAGGTCTCCATGGGCTGCAATCTAACAATGTATATGGCCCTCAGAGACATTTTCTTAGTTGGTCTTGGTCAATTACAACTTATAAATTTTAACTCTGGAAAGAGACTAAGGGCTCTTCCACACAGCTCTATAACCCAGAATATCAAGGCAGGTAGCCCACAAGACCTGTTTTGCTTTTAACTGGGATATCTGATTCCACATTTCCATATAATCTGGTTCATTGTGAATTTTATATAGCTGTGTGGAAGGGCCCTAAGAACTATGAGTCTGGCCCGGGTTTACTACTATTTTATATAAGAGTCTTGAGAATTTTATCCATGAGAATTTCTCTAAAATTTTCTTTTTCATTTTGAAAAATGGAGTTAGCAATTGGATCTCTAATCCACCATCTGGTAAAAGTTTATTATGATATGTATATATGTTGGCTTGCTTTATGTTCCACTTTAACTGTTGTATAACTTTATGGCACTCCACTTGAGTTTGTATACTCAGTAAAGATACCTTTGATATAAAGGTGAGCTGAGATGCCGCTGGTATAATAGTACTCTTAGCCTCAGCAGTGATAAAAATTTGTTTCTGAGACTGCATTTACACAGCTTCAAACTGCATTATATGGCAGAATAGATGGGACCTGAGAGAATATGTGCCTTCAAGTTGATTCAAGACTAATTTACAGGTCTTTTTTTTTTTAAATAAACCCCAATTTGTTGTGCTTTAGTGCAGTGTTTTTCAATCTTTTTTGAGCCACGGCACATTTTTTACATTTACAAACCCCTGGGGCACACCACCAACCAAAATGACACAAAATGACACTTTAACACAGTAATACATATAGTTAATATGTTTTTAAATGTATTTATACACTCAGTGTGAAACCTGGACCTGTTTCGATGAACACACCATAGATATCCTGGCAGGAATGGCAGAAAGACACAAACGTCCCACACAGAACTCCCATAACCAAGAGAAAATGCTATAAGAGTTTGATGGGCATTGACCTTGGGGTTTGGAGTTGTAGTTCACCTATATCCAGAGAGCACTGTGGACTCAAACAATATTCGATCAGGACCAAACTTGGCATGAATACTCAATATGCCCAAATGTGAACACAGATGGAATTTGGGGAAAATAGATCTTGACATTTGGGAATTACAGTTTCTGGGATTTATAGTTAACACACAATCAAAGAGCATCCTGAACTCTTGCAACAATGGAATTGAACCAAACTTGGCATATTGAACTCTCATTACCAACAGAAAGTACTGAAAGGGTTTGCTTGGGAATGCACCTTGTGTTTGGAAGTTGTAGTTCACCTACACCCAGAGAGCACTGTGGACTCAAACAATGTTATGTTATGTTGTTGTTTGTTTTCTATCCAGAATCACAATGTTGGAAGGGGGCTCACCACTTTAAGGTCCCTCAAACAGGCATGGGGAAACTTCGGCCCTCTGGGTGCTTTGGACTTCAACTCCCACCATTCCTAACAGCCTGAGGCCCTTTCCTGCATAAATGGCTGAGGGGGGAAAAGGAAAAGAGTCTGAGGCTGCTAGGAATGGTGGGAGTTGGAGTCCAAAACACCTGGAAGGTCCAAGTTTGCCCATGCCAGCTTTCGACAGAGACCTCTTCCTCCCCCTTCACAAACACTTTTTCTTCTACACTGCCGCTTCTGCCACCATTTTGATCCGAGGGGACAGCGTGAGCGTGTTCAGGAGGAGAGGGGGGGAAAGATGTGACCCGTGTGGGCGCTACTACACAGACTCGCCCCAGAGCAAAGTGAGGCAAAACGAGCAGAGCGAGGCTGGGAAGAAGGGAGCCCGAGTGGGGAAGAAAAAGTGTTCGGCAGGAGGGGGAAGAGAGGGTATTGGTGGTTCCAATTTCCCATGGCATACCTGATGATTGCTCACAGCACACTCGTGTGCCACGGCACACTGATTGGGAAACACTGCTTTAGTGTGAAGAATAAAGACTCAGCTTCCTTTAAAAGACAATCAGAAAGTTCAGGGTAATTGACTGTGCAGGGCCGTTGCCAGGATTTTGATTGGGGAGGGGGGCTGAGTTTGATTGGGGGGCTGAGTCTGAGTAAGAGAGGGTCTACCCTACCAAACCTTTTGTATCATTATCCCAATACCCCCATGAATACGGGATATATTGAGCATGGTGGTCATATCATGATATGAATAAATATAACAGTTTAAATAATGTACCAGTAAGACCTTCTCGTGGACCACCCTGAGAATTTCAGGCTGGGGGAAGGGGGCTGAAGCCCCAAGCCCCCCCCCCCCCCAGTCTACATGCCTGACTGTGAGCACATTTGATATCATGAATGGGCAACAAAATATCTATGTATTTTGTTATCCTTGTATTTTTAACTCCTAGGGATAGGAAGAAGCAAATTGATATGTTTTGCTTCTTGTATCATGAATGTCCCACAAATATAATAAAAATGGCTTTTGGAGTACTACTGTTTAAAATAATAAATAAATAAATACTTTATTTGTATTCCGCCCTAACTAAAAACTTCTTCTGGCTCTACGGGCTGGTGCTCATCTCCATTTCTAAACTGAAGAGCCTGTGCTGTCCATAGTCACCTTCTAGGTCATGTGGACGACATGAATGCATGGGACGCCATTTACCTTCCCGCCAAGACAGTGCCTATTGATCTACTCACATTTGTATGTTTTGAAAACTGCTAGGATGGCAGAAGCTGGGCCTAACAGCGGAAAACCGCGGATTTGAACTGCCAACCTTCCAGTCAGCAAGTTCAGCAGCTTGGCGGTTTCACCCATTTTGCCACCACAGGGGTCCTCAAATGTTTTATGCAGAGGGCTGGTTTCTGGTCCCTCAGACTATTGGGGGCAGGACTATAGTTTTAAAAAACATGAACAAACCAGTATTTAAAGGCAAAGTATGGGCCTGCTTTTGGCTGAATAACTAGGATTCTTGTTGTGTGCCATCAAGTTGTTTCAGACTTAGGCCAGTGTAGGGCCGCATGTGGTGAGTTTGGGGACTTGCCAAAGAGAAGGGGGGCCTTGTTCTGAAGAATATGTTGAACCAATCCTACTCAGCACAAGCATATCATCCTCCTCCATCTGAGTTAAAACTGGGGACTTTCTCTGAATTAGGGCCCTTCTACACAGCCACCAAACCCAGAATATCAAGGTAGATAATCCACAATACCTGCTTTGAACTGGATTATCTGAGTCCACAGTGCCATATAATCCAGTTCAGTGTGGATTTTATACAGCTGTGTGGAAGGGACCATTGACAGCAACAACTGTACTTGTTAACCAGGAGGTGCCCACTAGCAAAACCAGCAAGAATTATACTATAGGCTTTTCTACTTAACTGTGCTTAGTTCTTTCATCTTCAAAGCCTTTTTGTTTTTTACAAGCATTAACTAATTAATCCTCACTACACCCTGGGGGAGTGGGAAAAAGCTATGCTCGATACTATTATTTCCCAGCTAGTCCAATTAGGCGTAATTGTGTCTCATTTAGGCTGACCATTTAAAGAGCAAGAAAACTGAGGCAATAGCAGATTAGAGAGTCTTGCACATATAACTTAGGTGAAAAAACCCAGTTTTTAGGCTCCTTACTCAATTTACAAGCTTCCTATTGGCAGGTAAAAGAAATAGTTCTTAGTGTTTCATGTATATTGAGAACATCACTTCTACAAGTGTAATATAGGTTGGGTATCTCTTTTTCAAAATGCTTGAGACCAGGAGTATTTTGGATTTTTTCAAATTTTGAAATACCTATATTTGCATATGTGTCCATAATGAGGCATCTTGGAGATGGAGATGGAACCCAATTTAAAACACAAAATGTGTTTATATTTCATATATATATGGCCTGAAAGTAATTTAAAACCATATTTAAAACCATTTGCATAAAAGTGTCCACCTCCAATCACAACAGTGATTGTGAGTTTCGGGATACTCCAGAAATTCAGCCAGTTTCAAACAACCTGTACAGTTTCAAGAAATCTGTAGTAATAATTTATTCTGTACTCCATGCTGTAAACATTCCACGTGGGACTGTCCTTAAAGCAGGTCTGAAGATATCTGCTCTTGCAGAATGCTTTGGTTGGATCTTGGGTAAAAATATCCAAGTGGATTTTCAAAATGCCTTGAATCAGGTATGTAGCCAGGGGGCTAAGGGGGCTTCAGCCCCCTGAAATTCTCAGGGTGGTCCGCAAAAGGCCTTACTGGTACATTATTTAAACTGTTATGTTTATTCATATCATGATCTGATCACCATGCTCATTATATCCCACATTAATGGGGTTATTGGGATAACAATACAAAAGGTTTGCTAGGGTAGACCCTCTTCCACCCAGTCTCAGCCCCGAACCAAACTCAGCCCCCGAACCAAAATCCTGGCTACGGCCCTGCCTTGAATGACTCTTTGGATAATCCCTAACTCTGTTGGAAATTAACTGCATTACAGATATTAAAATGCCCCATTTCCACAGGAGGATTGTAAGTGCAGAAAGAAGAGTCTTCCACAAGACCATCCAGAGTTAGAAAACATATCTTCACATGAAACTGAATTTTCTTTTTGAGTAACTGACAGATTTCCTTTTCTGCAAAAGTCCTGTAACCACATTAGGTTTTCTGTGATATAGCAGACAGTTTGTCTTAGGGTTGCCATATTTTGATAGCAGAAATAAGGGACATTTACGGGATTTTTCGCAAAAATAAGGGACACTTAATAAAAACTTGAAAATCAAACGTGAGGATGCCTGCCATAGATGTGGGTGAAATGTCAGGAGAGAATGCTTCTGGAACCATGGCCATACAGCCTGGGAAAACTCACCGCTGTATGGCCATGTTCAGAAGCATTTCTCCTGTCATTTTGCCCACATCTATGGTATGCATGCAGATAGATGCTTCTAACCAGGTCCTTTAGGGGAAATCCAAATTTAAATATGGAATTCAAAAAATTTAAAAATAATTAAATATGGAAAAATTTAATATGGATTTCCAAAATGCATCAATATTAGCATAAGTAGAGTACTCTATTTTAACAATTATAAATTTATAGTGGAATATAATCCTGATTATATATCTGGATAATCTGGATTATACTAAAATCAACATATATGGTTTTCTACATGTTTAATGCATTAATGCATCAATATTAGTGTAAATAGAGTACTCTATTTTAACAATTATAAATTTATAGTGGAATATAATCCTGATGATATATCTGTATAATCTGGATTATACTAAAAATCAACATATATGGTTTTCTACATGTTTAATGCATTAATGCATCAATATTAGCATACGTAGAGTACTCTATTTTAACAATTATAAATTTATAGTGGAATATAATCCTGATTATATATCTGTATAATCTGGATTATACTAAAAATCAACATATATGGTTTTCTACATGTTTAATGCATTACTATCAATATCAGCATTAGTACTCTATTTTGCAACATAAGTATTGATATAGTACCCTGTTTGCTTTTTGGGATTTACAGTTTACCTATAAGCAAAGAACATTCTGAACTCCACCAATGATGAAATTTAGCCAAATGTGGCACACAGGAGTCCCCTGACCAACAGGAAACACTAGAAGGGTTGGGAGGCCATTGACATTGAGTTTGGGAGTTGTAGTTCTCCTACATCCAGAGAGCATTGTGGACTCAAATAATGATGGCTCTGGACCAAACTTGGCACAAATCCTTAATATGCCAAAATATGAACACTGGGGAAATTTGGGGAAAATAGACGAGACATTTGGGAGTTGGAGAGTTGCTGGGATGTATGGTTCACCTACAATCAAAGAGCATTCTGAACCCCACCAATAACAGAATTGGGGCAAACTTCCCACAAGGAATACTGAAGAGGGAACTGACCTTTCTTCCTGGGAATTGCAGAGTGCTTGGACTTGGAGGCAAAGGCTCCCTGAACAGGTAGCCCACGTGGGAGACCTCCTTCCTCCCAGCAGCCTCTGCCCCACACAGAACCCCCAGGAAGGAAAGGAACGAAGGAAGAATGAGGGAGGGGAAAAGCCAGGCAGGCAGGCAGGAAAGACGGAAGGAGGAGAGGAAGAAGGGGGGCGAGGGGGGAGGGCTGCCTGCATGGCGAGGTTTGTTGGCCCAATGATCCCAATCCCCTTGCCTGGAAGCAATCGAAGCAGGCGAGAGGCAGAGCCTTCTCTCGGAGCATGCAGGCAGCCTTCCCCGCTTGCCTTTCGCCCCCTCCGAATCCCCCTCCGTGCGGCCTGGCTTGGAAAGGGAGAGCAGCGGGGCCAGGGGGCGCTCTCCTTCCCCCTACCTACCTACCTACTTTCAGTCTGAAAGTAGGTAGGGTCCCCCCTGACCCCGCTCTCTCCTTTCCAAGCCAGGCCGCACGGAGGGGACTCGTAGGGGCGAAAGGCAAGCGGGGAAGGCTGCCTGCATGCTCCGTGAGAGAAGGCTCTGCCCCTCGCCTCCCTTTCCAAGCCAGGGAAAGAAGGAGGGCTGGCCATGCGCAGCGGTGCCCGAGCCCTCCTGCTCCGAGCCGGCCCCTCTTTTCCCAGCACCAGCCAGAGAGAGGGCAGGCCAGGAGGAGCTAAAAATAAGGGACAGCAGCTGGAAATACACGACACCTGAAAAAGGCCCAAAATACGGGACGTCCCATATAATACGGGACATATGGCAACCCTAGTTTGTCTAGACCAGTGGTTCTCAACCTGTGAGTACCCAAATGTTTTGGCTTTCAACTCCCAGATATCCTAACAGTTTTAGTTTTGGCTTTCAACTCCCAGAAATCCTAACAGTTGGTAAACTAGCTAGGATTTCTGGGAGTTGTAGACCAAAACACCAGAGGACCCACGGGTTTTAGAATCTCTGGTCTAGACAAACATTTATTTCAGCTATATTACTGCTACAGCGTTATCACACTTTTATAATAGTTTTCTAGTTTGTTTGGCATATTCCACCAGAATGGGCATTTACTTCTGAACAGAATCAGTGTTTTGTAAATGGTTTGATCGATCCCTTGAATATGCCACACTTGAAGCCAGTGAATAGATGTTGTCCTCATGTTTTGAGAGGCAGACAACTGATAAATGACATTGGGCCTATTTACATGAGTCAAATGAGAGGACAGGGTGAATGGACTCTGTGTCATTTACATGGCGTATTGTACACATTCACTTTAATGTGAGACAAGGCTGAATGTGAGTTTGTCCCATATTTTTAAATGTTTCGGGATACTCCAGAAATTCTCAAAGCTGCAAAGTTCGCTTGCACTCTATGGTGGCAGAGCCGGGTCTTGCACTCCGCAAAGTAAGCATTTGCTTACCACTTGCCAATATTCAGGGACGCATTTTACGTTGTCCCCATCGCTCCACACCATGAGGCCAAAAAGGAGGAGCGCTCTGGAGGCGGCTAGAGGTGGAGTACCCCCTGCTGCAAAACGCTCCTCCCTCCCGGCCCCGCAGTGCAGGGCGATCAGCGGTTCTGGGCAGCCAGGCTTACCCAGCAGCAAGAGGCGATTTTAGCTCCTCTTCCCCTATTTGGCACCACAGTTTAATCTTTTAGATTTTTCTATATTTTTGTTTATTTTCTGGATTCTTTTTATTTAGTGGGATTGACTGGAAGTTGGGGGCATGTGGGGATGGGTGGGCAGGCTGCGTGTACATATTTGGGGACTTGGGAGAGTCATTCTTTTAGCTTCTTTTCTCCTTCCCTTCCTCTTCAAATACTTCTGAAATATAATAATAATAATAATCCAGCATCTAGATCTCGTTTGCTGTGACATACTGTGGTTTTTTGTCAGTAAATAATAAATGCCATCAAACAAAAAGAAAACCCTAATATTCTGAAAACGATTATCACCTAGTTACCTCTCTTCTAGAGTAGAAAGTAGAAACAGCTTTGAGGAAGCATTAAACTATGAGATTGAAGCATGCCCACTCCAGGCAGGGGCTGTAGTAGAGAAAAAAGAGGGGTATTTTAAGGAAGCCCAGGGAGATAGCTCCAGGTCGATCACTATTTCTTCCCTGGGAAGTTTGAAGCCTCCTTAAATGGGCAACCAGTGCAATGAAAGGTAAATAATAATCACATGTTGGAAAGATTTAACGTCTCCCCTTTCTATGGTTTGGCTGATTACATTTGACTGAATTGCTGTTTCCAAGTGCTTTTTAATGGGAACTCTGCAAATAGTGTGCCACAATAGCCTAATCTAGAGGTAGTTCGGGCATGAATGATGATCCTTTACAGCAGGGGTGCTCCGAACGGTGATCGCGATCACCAGGATGATCTTCGGGCCTCATCCTGGTGATCTTCAGGCCCCTGACCAGGTTTTTTGCATGCTGCAAAGAAGTCCTCCGTCGTTGCTCCGCCCCGCTCCCTGCTCGTGCGCCACCTCCAAAAGCTGCAGAGTCCAAGAGGCAGAATGGGCCCCCTCTTTTGGATTCCTCCTCCCTCCATCCTTCTCCAGCCACTCAGAGTCGTAAGAGACCAAAGGGGGCAGGCCTGGATGACGCGATGCATGGCTGGCCCCACGCATGTGCAGAAGCGCACATTCTGCCTCTCGGACTTCTCGTGAGCTCTTGGAGGCGGTACGCATGCTGGCGGCATGGAAATAGGAGCAACGACGGAGGAGGAGAAGAAGGACGCTTTGGAGTCATTTCCTTATTGCATCTCAAAGGTCGGTCTTTTTACTTTGCGGTGGGTGCTTGATTGTACTGTGGCATGTCTCTTTGTTTATTTTTAATGTTTAAAATGGCGTTTTAGCTCCAAAGCCTCTCTGCTTGCTTTGTTCCTTGAGAAATATATGTTGGGGAATATGGAAATGTGGGAGAAATGGGGTGGTTGGATGTATTTTTGCATGCCCCTTTGTTTACCTTGCTGGGTATTAAATGGCCCTGCAGTTCAAAAGCCTCTCTTCTTACTTTCTGGCTGATAATATGTGTGGTAATATGGCAGTGTGGGGAGAAATGGGGTGGTTGGATGTATTTTATGCTCTGTTTTATATTGTTGTTATTAAATTGAAATGTTGATGTTTTATATAACTTCACTTTATGTAAACTGCCCCGAGCCAGCTGGAAGGAGCAGTACATAAAAATGAATAATAAATATAAATAAATAAATGAGAAAATAGTTATACGTTTTACATTTCTGGGTAGGTGATCTTTGGCACCTGGTTTTTAATCAGTAGCTCCCATGCTGAAAAAGTGTGAGCACCCCTGCTTTACAGGATATTAATAGTCTTCTTTTATGCAAAAATAAAATCTCTTGAATGTGTGTGCATTTTACAAAATGTGATCAGTAAGAATGAAGGAAGTATCTGAATTATTTGGTCACTGATATTTCACTGACAGTGTCAACAAGCAATGCACTCAATGTCTCATTTTCATTAAAATATGGTACCTTCTTTATTCAATGTGTAAGAGATATAGCAAAATAGCATTAAATATTAAAGGGCATTTGAAAATTCAAAATAGCATTTAATTGCAATAGGATAACATGAAACAAGTTCTATAAACTAAATCAAGATGTTCTTGAGCAATCATTAAAATAGGCAAATCTAGGGTTTTACTCCTAATCCTTTTTCTGAGAAAAAGTTTTAAAGGCCGGTGTTGATTTATTTTGTATATAGCATCTTTCTAACATGGAATTTTATTTATTTTATCATGTGAGAAGCAAGTTGAGGGTACCGTTAAAATGCATTTAAAAATACAAACAAAATGAAATGGAACAAATGAAGTAGAAAAACGAAAGAAAAGGAAGTGAATGGAGCTTTTAACTAGATTGTGTAGCACCCATGGGTCCGTTCGTGCCACTGGGAGGGAGTGAGGCGCCGGGGTCCCGATGCCATTGGGACCCGCACATGCTGAAGGGACTCGGAGGATGAGTTGGAAGGCCCAGAGCAAGATTGGTCAGCAGTGCCTTTGCCCAGTTCACCTGTAGAGAGTTTAGCATGGGATCTCGAGTGGGAGCATTCTCTCCCGGGAAGGAGCGGACCAGGTGGAGATGGGAGGCAGCGAAGCAATAGCGAAGATAGTTATGAATTCCCAAACGGCCGAGGTTCCCAGGAGCTGGCCGAGCAGCAGATGGAGGCCAGCGGCTGGGAAAGTTCGAGGGGGAGGCTGCTTCTCAAGGAGATAGCGATACTGGACTGGAAGAGCGGGGCCGTTCCATAACAGACGAGGGACATAGAGCAGGGCAGGAGGAGCTGGCATCTGTCCCTAGACCGTCGCCGTTCGGAAAGTAGAGACTGGAGACGCCGGGCCCTAGATCGCCGAGGGGCCCGGCCGAAGGAAAGAACGGCTCCGTGGGAACTGATCCTCAGTTCTCCGG
>JARBWK010000004.1:19280895-19425363 GCA_030556195.1 Anolis apletophallus
CCAGGAGCTCACTGCGCTTCAAGACTTGCTACGTGCTCAATTGGATCAGGCGCGGCCGACTACAAGCGGATGGCTGATCGGGCGGCGCCAGGAGGGTCCCAAGATTCTGGTGGGGGGATAAAGTTTGGCTGTCCACCAAGAATCTGCCCACGCAACGCCCCAGCCGCAAGTTGGATGCCCGGTGTTTGGGGCCCTACACAGTTTGGGAGCGGGTGGGGCCTGTGTCCTTCAAGCTCCAGCTCCCTGCGGACATGAACCTCCACCCGTACGGTGTTTCATCGCTCCTTGCTCCGCCGGCGAAGGGGTGCGGCCTGATGTGACGCAGCCGCCTCCTCCCTGTGATGCGGGAGGGGCGGGAGGAGGTCAAGTGCAGGACATTTTGGATGCTCGCATCCGGTACCGGAAGTTGGAGTATTTTATTGACTGGAAAGGTTTTGGCCCGGAAGAGCGTGCTTGGGTCAAGGCTCGAGATGTCCACGCGCCGGGAGTTGGTGGCCCGTTCCACCGCAAGTATCCTGACAAGCCCAAGCCCCGGGCGGCCCAGGGGCCCTGAGGGGGGATAGGAGCACCCATGGGTCCGTTCGTGCCACTGGGAGGGAGTGTGGCGCCGGGGGTCCCGATGCCATTGGGACCCGCACATGCTGAAGGGGACTCGGAGGATGAGTTGGAAGGCCCAGAGCAAGATTGGTCAGCAGTGCCTTTGCCCAGTTCACCTGTAGAGAGTTTAGCATGGGATCTCGAGTGGGAGCATTCTCCCGGGAAGGAGCGGACCAGGTGGAGATGGGAGGCAGCGAAGCAGATAGCGAAGATAGTTATGAATTCCCAAACGGCCGAGGTTCCCAGGAGCTGGCCGAGCAGCAGATGGAGGCCAGCGGCTGGGAAAGTTCGGGAGGCTGCTTCTCAAGGAGATAGCGATACTGGACTGGAAGAGCGGGGCCGTTCCATAACAGACGAGGGACATAGAGCAGGGCAGGAGGAGCTGGCATCTGTCCCTAGACCGTCGCCGTTCGGAAAGTAGAGACTGGAGACGCCGGGCCCTAGATCGTCGAGGGGCCCGGCCGAAGGATTAAGAACGGCTCCGTGGGAACTGATCCTCAGTTCTCCGGCCACGCCTGATCTGAAGGGCGTGAGAAAGCGGAGTGAATCTCGGAGCCTAGTTTGGCTCGCCTTGGACCAAGACCTTGCCTTGTTATTGATTCGCATTGCTGCGGAAACCCTGCTTTGTTCCGGAGTCAATCCGAAACTTGCCAAGCTTTTGCCACGCTTGCTTTTGGAACTATCTTTGGAACTTTGCTTTTTTAATTGGACTTCAGCTTTGCTGATTGCTTTATTCTTTGATCTCTTCAAGAGAATTGCCTTTTGGACTTTTTATATTCAATAAAACTAGTTAGCCTTTGCTACGTCTCCGTGTGTGTGTTAAAGGGGCAGTACTAAGTCGGTGATTGTGACAGATTGCTCCAGGACTTGAAATTCTTTAATGGTTTTTGGCAGGTAGGGTTCACTGTTAACACCAAAAAATGATGGGAAGAGAAAGCATTAAAAATGAGGCACCTATTCTATGAAAAGCATTTTAGGATTTTATTACACCAACCCACTATTCTTTGACAGTTGGGTTATTGTAGATATTAATGGATACTAGGCATGAGAAAAAAGTTATGAAAATGAAATGATTCGTAAGAAATTCGTAAGAAATGCTACTTTTGAGTATTTCCGCACCTGGAACGCCAACCAGGAAGTGGACTTTCTTTATAGAACTTCGGGGCCCAGGATTTTCTTAAGTGTCGTTATTAGGTCGTAAGGGGGGGGGGGCACCCTACTTCTCTCTCACCACCCTCCCGCCTCCCTTGCCAATAAGTATTATGGCAAGGCAAGCCCTAAACTCGCTCCTTCTTTCGGCTGGAAGCCCGGAAAAAATGTAAACAGAGAGGATTACTCAGAAGTAAATCTGCAAAGGAGGGAACTTTGGATGAAGTGCCCTCCTTTGTGGATTTACTTCTGAGTAAACCTCTCTGTTTACATTTTTTCCAGGCTTCCCTGCCTCTCCTGCCTGCCAGGATCTAAAGCATCAAAGAGTATTGGGGTGAGAAACCAACCTAATGTATAATAGAATGAACGCTACTGTAAGTGCCTAATATTATAAGTAATCCAACTGGTCATACCTACATTCCATGCACATGCAATAATACAGCAGTAATAACAATAACAAGAGGTAAAATTCAAACCCGAGTATTCTGACTGGTCCCTGCCTCATGCGGTGCAAACGGGCTCTTCTCTATTAGCCGGGGAAAAGCCAGCGTTTACTTGGGTGCACACACATACATATTCTTTGGGGGGGTACTTGTTTGAATTGTACCTCTTCTTATACCCATTGTTATTACTGCTGTATTATTGCATGTGCATGGAATGTAGGTATATGACCAGCCTGGGCAAACTTGGGCCCTCGCTCCCTCGGGATCGGGGTGAGAGAGAGGCAGCGAGGAGCGAGGGGGGGGGCTCCTCCTCCTTTTCTTTTGCTGCTTCCAAGAATAGAATACCCCCTCCCTCCCTCCTTCCTATTTGGAGAGGCCCATCTAGAATTCAGTGCGATTTATTCAAGTTTTGGCCTAACTCCCAGAAATCCCAGCCAATTTACCAGCTGTTAGATTTCTGGGAGTTGTAGGCCAAAACCATCTGGAATGCGCATGCGCTGGCATACGAACTACTAACGAATTTCGTTAGTAATTAAGTTACATTTTAGAAATTTTTGGAACATTTTTTGCAAGTCTTTCTATTACTAATCCAAAAAAAAAAAAATCCCATTAGTTTTTCGATTTGCTATTTTTGGGTTCTAAACCATGCCTAATGGATACATACTGGATTGAGCACTTTCACTGTCACACCTCTCTTCAGTAGCATAATTGTGCTGTTTGTCATTTTGTGGTCCCACAATCACATTTTCGCACACCCTTGTAACCTCACATTCCTGTACTACTACAGGTGCATAGATGGAGCTGTTGCAGCAGCTCCACTGGCTGCCAGTCAGTTTCCGGGTACAATTCAAAGTGTTGGTTACGAACTTTAAAACCCCAGATGATTCAGATCCAGGCTATTTGGCTGACTGCATCCCCTTGTATGAGCCTGCCTGGGCCCTGGGATCCTCAGGAGAGGCCCTTCTCTCGGTCTCACCTCTCTCTCAATGGCCCCCTCCCTGCTGTCCTTCCGGTGGCAGGCTAAAACCTTTTTATTCAAGCAGGTTTCTAAAGATGAAGGTGTTTAAGATGTAGTTGAGGGTGCTGTGGTTTTTAACTTTGAATATGTTTTGATAGATTTTAATTGTGAGTTTTTGGCGGTGTTCTTTGTGTTTAATTTTGTTTTAATGTTTGTATTTAAAAGAATTAAACACAAACAGCACTAAAAATCACAATTAAAAATTAAAATTTTAATTCTGTTTTAATGTTTGTATAGGCGACCCGAGTGGAGCAGCAGGTTAAACCAATGAGCTGCTGAACTTGCTGACCAAAAGGTCAGCAATTCAAATCCAGGGAGTGGGGTGAGCTCCTGCTGTTAGCCACAGCTTTCGCGAACCCAACAGTTCTAAAACATACAAATGTGAGTAGATCAATGGGTACCGCTTCAGTAGGAAGGTAATGGCACTCCATGCAGTCATGCTAGCCACATGACTTTGGAGGTGTCTACAGATAGCACTGGTGCTTTGGCTTAGGAATCGAGATAAGCACCATCTCCTCAGAGTCAGACATGACTAGACTTAACATCAAGGGGAAACTTTTACCTTTACCTTAATGTTTGTATATTTTAAATTGTATACGAATGCTTTAATTTCAAGCTGCTTTGAGTCCTCTTTGGGGAGATAAAGCAGGATAATAATAATAATGGGATAGGTAGGGTTTGTTGAGCTGTGTTAATCTGCTGAAGTAATACATCCATCAGTCTTGTGATGCCTTGACAACTATCCCATTTTTTAAAAATCATAAGCTTTTCTGGACAAGAACCATTGCATTAGATCCATTCTTCAGATGAAATTGGCAGTAGTTCACAAAAACATATGCCAATTAAAATGTGTTAGTCTTCAAAAACCCGCAAGACTTTTGGTTGTTTATCCATAAGGCAGATATTTGAAAATCCCTAAGTGTTTGCATTGGATGAAGTAGATATCCTTCTGGTATATTTAGGCAGCCATCATTCTCTCATTCTTCACAGGAGGAAACTGAAAAACCAATTCAATGTGAAAAATGGGTTTATAAACTGCCTTGCTTCTAGGAACTCCACTTTGGCATCAATAACCAGGCAGAATGAAACAAGAGACAACGGAAGAATGGGGCACCCTTTCCCTTTTGACAGAGAAAATAGATGCCTCACATACCAGTGACAGCTGATCACATATGACACTTGGGAACAAAAGGAATATTCCCTTTCTGTGAGTAAATCGGAATTCTACTGCCACGGTATTATTTTTCAGATGACATCTTCATGCTTCTGAAATGCTTTGTCATATGTGTATGTGAGTGTGTTGAGTATAGCATTTTACCATTCACAGCTTTTGTATCTATTACCTGCATGCTGTGATTGTTTTATGTAATTCTCTGACCTCAATCAAAAGCTCAATTTAACTGCAACTCTCTCTCCCCTCACCACACACGTTTTGCTGCACAAGACATGTCTGGATGGGAAATAGCAGCACATTCAATAATGTGATAATGTAGATTGAAAAGGATATATTTTTGGACAATAACACTCAGAATTCCCAGTATGTTGTTGCTGTTGATGTTATTGTTTTTGTGTGCCTTGAAGTCAATTCTGATTTATTTTGGCTTTGCCGTAAGTTTTTCCTGACAAGATTTATTCAGAGAAGTTTTGTTATTGCCTTTCATACCATCTGAAAGTGTGTGTTTGACTTGGCCAAGGTCACCTGGTCTTTTGGAGTCCTGGTCCCAAACTGAAATGACTAGACCATGTTAACTTCTAATTCCCAGTATAGTAACTGAGAAATTCTTGGAATTATCATACAAAAGGCACTCCTTCCTAGCATTTTGCATATACTTTGTGGCATTTCTGTGTATGCACGAAGACATTTCTTACCCCATCTGTATGGTAGCCTGTGGAAAATCTTCTCCATTAAGGTCTACTTCCTCTAACATGACTTCAGCCCCTCTGTTGTTCTCTGGTTCTATGGCTTAAGGTAAATAGCAATTAAAATGGATGTGATTTCCAAATTATATTTAATTGGAACAGCCCTGAACTGCTTCTCTTCTGGCACCCCCTGCCCTGTTGCTCTGTTGGATCAAGCCAAGGTTCATCTAGTTCCTCTGTGTGCTTCCAGGAGTAGCCAAGACCACCATGACTGTCATTTGACTAGTATAAGAGTTGTCTTCTGTAGTCATAGCCATGTCTAATATTATTTAGATATAACATTATGTACTAGTTAAACTGCATTATATGTGCTTACACTGATCATATAATGCAGTTTGAAACTGCATTATATGCCATTGTAGATGGGGCCTGTGAGAGTTGAGGTGAACAGTGACTCTAAGAGGAAGCTTGAAGAAAACATTCAAAGCATGCCACACTCCTAGGAATGGGTGTGTGTTTGTGAGTGATTGTAATTGTGCACAGAAAAAAGTAAGCTATTTATTCACTGCTTGAAAATGGTTTTGTCCTACACAATTCTAGCTCAAACTCAGGGTAGACACCCCCCCCCCCCATGGATACCTGAAACCATGGATGACACTGACCAACACATATTTTGGGACGTCGAATGGCAGACCTGTTTCTGAGTATATTTGTCCTGTTGATTCCAAAAATGGCACCAGTTTCCCCCTCAGCTCTAGGTTTTAAGATAAAGAATATATGCTTCATCTGCTCACCCATATAAAATCATGATAACCATATCAAAGAAACTGGAACTATTGTTGTCTATCCAGTGTAATTTTCTGAAAATAATAATAATAATAATACATGTATTATCCACCTCCCCTTGTGGCTTAAGGTGGGGCACAGCACATTAAATCAAAGATAAAGAACTATTAAAAATCAACATACACAGAGTTAAAATACAGGTTAAAATCCACTGATAAATGCAGATTAAAATTTACAAGCTAAAATTGTCTGGGTAAGCCTGCTAGAAAATATGGGTCTTAAGTTGTGTCTTAGCTGATTTAATTGTCAGAGCTCTTCCAGAAGATCATTCCACAGTCTCGGGGCGACCAATGAAAAGGTCTTCTGAGTGATGGTTGCCAGTCAGGTTCTGGCTAGTTGGACCAGAGGACCTAAGTGTCCATGGTGGTTTGTATGGGAGAAGGTGATCCTGTAGGTCAGTGTTTCCCAACCAGTGTGCCGTGGGCGATCATCAGGTGTGCCGTGGGAAATTGGCACTCCCCCCTCCTAGCAGCCCCCTCACAGGTTTCCAAGAAACAAATTGAGCCTCTCCACTTGGAAATGGTTTTTTTTTTTTACTATTTTACTGGATTTTTTGAGAGTTGCCTCCCCCGCCCCAAAGGAACTGTTTATAACAGCTTCATGACATCCATAGTTAACTGGAAGCAAGTTTCACTCAGGGTGAAATTTCACAAAGGTCTGGAGAACAAGCTCTATGAGAAGCGGCTTGAAGAGCTGGGCATGTTTAGCCTGAAGAAGAGAAGGCTGAGAGAAGACATGATAGCTATGTATAAATATGTGAGAGAAGGTCATATATATATATATGTTGTGTTCATCGAAACAGGTCCAGGTTGCCCACTGAGTATATAAATACATTTAAAAACATATTAACTATATGTATTACTGTGTTAGAGTGTTATTTTGTGTCATTTTGGTTGGTGGTGTGCCCCAGGATTTTGTAAATGTAAAAAATGTGCCGCGGCTCAAAAAAGGTTGAAAAACACTGCTGTAGGTAACCTGGACCCAAACCATTTGGGCTTCAAAGGTCAAAACCAACATTTCGTACTTTGCCCAGAAACTAATTGGCAACCAATGGAGTGGCTTTAATATGGGTGTGATGTGCTCCCTTCCAGTTGATCCGAGAAACAGGTCTAAAAACTAAGACAGCAAGATTATTTTGGTTGGGCTGTGTAATAGTAAACCCTATATTTGGACTACAGTTGGGCCAGAAGCATATCATGGAATTGTACTGGAGGGCCTACAGAAGCCCACAAACACTTCTGGGGGAAGAGTATTTTTTTAGTATTGATAAATGAAACTGTATAATCAATTCATGAACAAGGGGGTCATACTCTACTCTGCAACTGTTTCTATTCTGCTTTTTTTGTCGTGGCACTAAAAGTTTCCTATCCAGGCCCTAACGAGAGGGAAGTCTTTTTAGCAACGCAAGACATCTGTCTCATATTCATTCATACCATGTTCTGGCTGGTGGAATAAAAGAGGAAATGAAGATATGCTAGCATTTTGATTATGCCCTGCTGATTTCAGTGAAATATGACTTGGAGGCCCAACTTTTTGTGAATAGCTCTCTTGACGACATTTCTTTTCCGTAATAGCTCTATTCACTGTAAAGTGAAAAGAGTTAATAAACCAGCACAGTTAGCAGCATAAACAATGAGAACAGTTTTGTGTCCTGGCACAGTTCACTAGAGGGAGCACTAATACTATTTCTCATCTCCCCTTTGCCCCAGAAATACTTGCATTGTCAGTTAATGGTTTTTTCTTGGCTTGTTTGTTTCTGAAGGAAATGACAATAATATATGGGCTAAAAAATCACTGTCATATAATGAAAGGAAGGCTTTCTTGAAAATTAAATCTAAGCATTTGCTTTAGTTGAATTCTGTTCGTTTCATATTATTCTTGTTTTTGCATGACCAGCCTTTGCAAAAGTGCTAAAGGCATTTGCACTGTGATTAAACAGAAGCTAAAACAAAGAATGCTGATATTCCCACCTGAAAGGGGAAGACATAAGAGAGCCGAAAGAAGGAGTAAAAAAAATAGTTTGGAGACCATTTCCAGCTTAAAGTGGACATAGGGAGAAAATAACAAAAACGGTGTGACTTTATTGATGAAGCATTTTATAAATGCGGGAGGCTTTTCGGCAATTTGCGTTTTCTTCCACCATGGAGGTCTGCTTGTAGCTACATTTTGAAAGGAAGGGGGCCTTTTCTGAGAATGCATCTTTCCTCCCACTACAGAAATGTACATTTCAATAGGTACTGTTTTATATTTGAAAAGCTACTTTAATTTTCGAATGCTTTCTCACTTTATGGAAATTAATGAAATCCTTGAATATGTCTATTAGGAAACCCTTCTGAGGTCAAGGCGACTTTCATCTAATTCACTGGTTCTCAAACTTCCTAATGCCACGACTCCTTAATACAGTTCCTCATGTTGTGATGACCTCTAGCCATAAATTATTTTCATTGCTACTTCAGAACTGTAGTTTTGCTACTGTTATGAATCGTAAATATCTGATATGCAAGATGTATTTTCATTCACTGGACCAGATTTGACACAATTACACCCAAATTTGAATCCTGGAGGGGTTGGGGTGGGGGAGGTTGATTTTGCCATTTTGTAGATGTAGTTGTTGGGATTTATAGTTCACCTAAAATCAAAGAGCATTCTGAACTCCACCAACGGTGGAATTGAACCAAACTTGGCACACAGAACTCCCATGACCAACAGAAAATACTGGAAGGGTTTGGTGGGCATTGACCTTGAATTTCAGAGGTGTAGTTCCGTGGACTCAAACAGTGATGGATCGCAACCAAACTTGGCTCGAATATGCCCAAATGTGAACAGTGGTGGAGTTTGGGGAAAATAAACTTGACATTTAGGAGTTGTAGTTGTTAGGATTTATAGTTCACCTACTATCAAAGAGCATTCTGAACCCCGTGTTGTGAATGAGCCTCTAGTTGCTACAGGTAGTAACATGGAGGGAGGTGTGGAGGCAGTAACATCAAGCAATAGCTCAGTTTGGGGCGCGGCTCTGAATGACCAGGCTCCTACAGCTGGAGTAAAGAGGGTGGCTAGTGACTCGAGCATTCATGAAGACAATGAACAAAGGAGGAAAATCCAGCATTTACTTAGGGAGCCTTCTGAGTCCGACTCTTTTGAGGGTTTCACAGGGAATGCAGAATTGCAGTCAGAGGAAAGTGATACTGATCTGGATTCAGCTTTGGTGCAGGAGATGAGGGATGTATGTAATGCGGACTCGGGGACCAGCACGTTTCTGGGGTTCCAGACGGACCGGGACTGGCCGTCTTCGCATTCTGAGGCTGAGGGGGTCCCTTTAAGCCAAGAAGAGCTTTGGCTGGCTTGGAGATCTGGGCCTGATGCTACAGCTGCAGGGAATAGGAATGCTGATGCTTTGGAACTGGGTGGGGTCTCCGAGGACTCTGATTGAGAGTCCTATAAGAAATATGAGTATTTGGCTTGATCCCTGCGGTGGTCAAGGAGTTATTATTGTTCTAGCTCATGTATCCTGGTTCCTGGTATGCTTGTTCCTGATTTTCCAGACTACTCGTGAGTTATTGGGTTCTTTATTCATTTTGTGTTCTTGGGAGAGCTGCCATAGCAGCTCTAGCTGATTTGGGGAAAAGGTGGGGGTTTCTGGATTTATGTCTACTCTTTTGTTTAGCTACTGCCGTGTGCCTCTTGATCCTCATGTGAATACTGTGAGTGGCTGCTACTAAACTGGGTATAGTATTACTTGGAGGGAGACAGATGCTGGGTGGTATGAGGGGCTGGAAGTTATGTGTTTGTTAATATACTTAGCTCCTGTTCTACCCCGTGACGTCTCCTCCTTATCCTGATTGATTTTTTCCTACCTGACGACTTTGGACCGGTGACTGACTTCACTTCTTGAACATTCCTCTACTGGATACTACAGACGGACGTCTGCTATTTGCTTTGAAGTTCTTTTATCTTCGGCATTTTTGGTTTAGGGATTCCTGGGTTTAGTGAGGGTTTTTCTCCAGCCAACAAAAGGCTATTTTTTGTTAGACCAACTCCCATGTCTTGTTAAATAAACATTTGTTATCCTTTTTTACTCCTGGACTTTATTGCTGCCATAGCTGGGTCACAACACCCCACCAATGATAGAATTGGGCCAAACTTCCCACACAGAACCACCAGGACCAACAGAAAATACTGTGTTTTCCTATGGTCTTTGGCAACCCTCTGACCCCCCCCCCCTCGCTACCCTCCCAGGGGTCCTGACCCCCAGGTTGAGAAATGATGACCTAATTCCTCATAGCCTTTCATCCTTACACACTTTTTTATCCTATGCATACTTGTCAGGTAGTACAGTTGTGTAAAATATTTCATCCAACTCAATCCTGTATCAGAGCTGGAGGTTCTGTGAGTGAGAGATTCTGAATTCCTTCTCAGCATGTGACCTCCTTGATAAAGCAATTGCTCTTGCTGCCTATTCACTACCAGGCTGGCTTTTAAAAAAACCACATTGGCATATAAACCATTATAATAGCTCAAGCCCAGGAGGATATCCTGAAAATGGACTTTCTCTCTTAACAATTTAGAATTGCTCAAGGGGATAGGAAGATAGTCTTCCATGTTAGGTTGGACTTTGTGGAGCTGCTGCCTAAAGTGAAATGCTTTTAAGTAACAAAATGCTTAATTTAGCAGCCTGCAGGAAGAGTTTTCCCCTTATTTTCCAGCTCTGCTGTCGTTCTTGTGCTTTTGCTACTAGGAATAATAGGGTACAAACACAAGATAGTGGCCTGACAGCAAGGACCACTATCCAGATGGATGTGTGTGATTGTCTGAAAACTACTGCACTGTTCTCTTCAACTGTGCCATGAGGAAGGTTGTGGAGAAATAATGAGCTAGGAATTGCAAAGGCAACTTCATTCTCTAGCTGTAGGAACTGGAGGGAGGCAGGATAGATTTATGGGAGACTGTTATGAGAGTAGAAAAGCCCTAGTTTTGAAATTCACTGTGTCAATTACCATCTAAACAGGGTTGTTGTACGGAAGAAGATGAGGTGGGAAAGCATGGATTGGACTCCTCATGAGGGAAATGGAAGATATAAATGTAAGAAATAAAGGAAAAAAATCTGAATACAAGTGCAGAAAACATTAAATCAAATCAAATTAAATCCAAACTAGGCAAAGATTTATTTATTTATTTATAAATTCGATTTGGTAGACCGCTCTCTCTGGAGCCCAATAAGTCATCATTCTGCCCATTACTCCTTTGGCTTTCATTCCTTTTGAACATTGGTCAGAGTCATTAAGACTTATTCTTTCTAAATCCAGTCCAGTTGTGAGCACTACAGCAGCATCCCCACATGCCCACCAGTGCTTGGGTTATAAGGTAGTAATTAACTCTATTTACTTTATTTCTACCCCACTCCAATTCAATACCACAATTATACAAACAGCAAACAAAACATACACAATTAACCATTAAAATCAAATAAACATATAAATATAAATTAAAACCAATGAAAACATGTAAAACATAGCACCAATCCCGAAATCGTTACCCAGGTTACTTCCTATGTTGGTCCATGAGAGTCTATTGCACTTTAATTTTTCTACCTGGCAAATGTCTGCTTCCACAGCTAAGATTTCACCCCCCTCCCCCCAAAGACCAGGTCAATCGGATGTCATTGAGGAGGGAGTTCCACAGACGAGGGGCCACTACAGAGAAGGCCCTGTCTCTCATCCCCATTAAACATGTCTGTGAAGGGGGTGGGATCGAGAGCAGGGCCTCCCCTGCAGATCTTAACACTCAGACTGGCTCATAGAGGGAGATACATTCATACAGATAAGCTAAAGTGGAGCTGTTTAGAGTTTTATAGGCTAAAGCCAGCACTTTGAATAGTGATTGGTAGCAGACTGGCAGCCAGTGGAGCTGACATAACAGGGGGGGGGGGGGTTATATGCTCCCTGTATGCTGCTTCGGTGAGCAACCTGGCTGCCACCCGTTGGCTATTTGAAGCTTCCAAGCAATCTTCAAAGGCAATTCCACATAGAGCACATTGCATTTCTATTTGAGATGTAACTAGAGTGTTGACTACTGTGGCCAAGTCACAGCTGCCAAGCACCAGTTCAACATCTGGACAGCCTCCTTAGCGGCATGTCATATCTTATTCCTTTTAGATATGATTTTTATGAGAAGGCTGGTAGTCCCTAGGGTGGGCAAAATTAGGGGATATCTAGGGATCAAGGCTTGTGGATTTCAAGCATATTGCCCATACTTTAAACATTGATGATTGAGTGTAGCCCATTGCTTTGACCTTACTGTGAGATCTCAGTGCAGCAAAAGCTCTATAATACTATTTTAACAAAGTTTCATAGAAATGTTACAAAAATGGCCATGTCTAGGGAAATATAAAATATTGTTGCTGGATTGGAATACTCAGTTCAAGCAAATACACGATGAAAGAGAGCACTTTTCTAAATACTTTGGGGAGACTGGGAAATGAACCAGCAGTTGACATTTCAATTTTAATATGCTTGTATCAGTCTAAAACAAGTCAACCTAATATAGTTTGTTTAAGGAACAAGAACAACCTGTCATAAATAAAGGGGACAGTAAGCAAGAAATCTTCTATGACTGCTGAACAATGGCTTAATAAATATTGTGAATTTTGCCTTGTTCTTTGCAATGGGGCAGACAGAGTGTTTGCTATTATCATTTTTTCTTATTCTTTTATCTTGGAAATATTAAAATAATCCGAGTAGACACGACACTAGACTTTATTTCAATGAATAGAAGAGGCAGATGTGCCTTGGAGAATTTCATTTCAGCTTGCTGCTCCTAACATGAACTGAACATCTGGAAAGACATACTTGAATACATGGGAGGAAATTTTGGAAGTGTGCAGGAGAACTGGCAAAAGTTGCATTTCACCAGTGGAATCCATAGTCTAGATTTTTTTTTAAAAAAGTTGATAAATGAAGTTTTCCTATTCACAGATGTTAAAGTGTGCATACAACCCACAGTCTTTCAAGTTTTATAATATTAGTCCTTTGTAAGATACATATATAATACAAATGATACTTTCTTTATAACCCACCCTATCTCCCTGAGGAGACTCAGGATGGTTACATGGTGCCACAGTTTGTTTATATAGTGATGTGCAAAGGAACATCAAATTTTACATTCGAGGATCTCAGGATTGTGTGCACAATGAAATCAATGAAAGCAATTGAAAACAATGTTGATAATAAAAGCCTATCAAACTACTTAACCAAGTACAGGTAGATATATAATGACTTCAAAGTGCCATGTTTTAACTTGGTGCTCAAATGAAGCCCATATTTGCAATAATGAAGCCTCTGATGGAGGGCATTTTACAACTAGGTTGCTACAGCAAAGGAAGCCCTCACATTGTATATTGCCCCATTGGGAAGATACAAAAACAGACCCCTTCAGCTGATTTTTATTTTGGGGCAAACATGTGTGTAGGTACATCTGGAAAGCCAATATTTTAGCCATTGTGGTAAGTTTTGAAATAAAAGATGCTTATGGGTTTAATATATACTGTGGGTTACATAAATGAGACATAAAATAATTATCCATCAAGAGTGGGCTGTGGGCCACATGCAATTCTCAAGATTGTTTTAGTTCCTTTGTTCCTCTCTGACCTATTCTGCTGATTCAGCAGCAAACCACACAGCCAAACTTTGGCATTGTCTGGCTGATAGGCTTGCGCATTTCGGCTGAACCCCGATCTGATTCTGCTGGCCAGATACTAATAGACCCCATATCCATTTCTGCATACCTCCCGAAAATGGGTGGGTAGCCGGATGGTTGTTTTTGGACCGCAGCTGAAAATATGGCTAGATCTAGCCCATTGGAGGCAATGGGAAACTTACAAGACTCCGCTTTCTGTTCCTGGCACCTTTTCCTTTTATCCCTTCAAGGGAGCCTGGGTTTCAGCAGTGGAGTTCAGGAAGTACCCTTCCTGGCACCCTTTCTTTTTTTCCTTTCAAGGGAGCCTGGGATTCAGCAACAGAGTTAAAGAAGCACCCTTCCTGGCACCCTTTCCTTGTTTCCCTTCAATGGAACCTAGGTTTCAGCAGCAGGATTAAGGAAGCAGAAACACTTTCCTTTCTTCCCTTCAAGAAATCCTGGGTTTCAGCAACGAAGATAAGGTTTGCGTGCCGCATGATCCTGAATAGAAGAGGAGGAGCCATGATTGGCTGCTACTTGGTCCCGTTATGGATGGGAAAACATGATGGCTGGGCCCTTGCCGTTACAGCCATCCAGCAAAGCCAAAGAAGCTGGATTGGCTGAAGGAAAACAGCTAAAATGGATCGGTGGACAAGCCTACTAGCTGATGCATGGGAAGCATGGTGGAAATTGGTCTTGAAGCCTTTGGAAGTTGCATGTCCCTGTTTTATATGCAGAATGTAATATGTTTAGTCAAAAGAGATGTAATTTATTTATTATTTAAAACTTTTTTATCCTGATCTTCTCACCTCAAAGACTGGCAGGGATTGGGGAAAATCTAAGCAGTAGGTGCTCAGACCATCGTAATAGCAGGAAATACATAGAATAGTACTTCCCTGAATCCTAGGGAAAAGTTTAGTTCCATTGGTGTGTATCTGTTGGGATATTGGCAGTACATGTCGAATATACCTTATCTGGAAGTGTATTTTGAATCTGGGTTACCTGTATTTGAGATATCTTAGAGAATATATTCAATCTAAATATGAGTTTTGAATTATGAAAATATAAAAATGCATTTTTAAAAAGCACGCAAAATTTGTTGTGACTAAATCTCCCTCGAATTCATGGATGAAAGTTGGTCATCCTGCATCTATTATCAATTAATTCCACATGAGAGACCTGCAGTTCCCAGGGATTCTTGCAAAGCAGGAATTACAATTAAACTAGTTTTTGTCTTTAGTGAAGATGTGCCCAAAGTGAATGAAGATTCAGTTCAATGCTCCCTTGTATCCCTCATTACTTCCTCCTAGTAACAAACAAGTACTGGAAGGGCTTTGATTCAACAAAGAGGCAGAAGAACAGAGGAAAGTCTATTCATCATCGAAGGTTTCATAACTCTGCGAGTTCTTCTTACACATGAATGCTTTAGTAGAAAAAACATATACAGGTTTTTCATTAGCATTTGCTTTATTGATCACATTTCCAGAATAAATTCCAACAGATGCGACTATCTGCCAATCAGGCAGTGCATATTAATGGAAAAAGACAGGGATATTTAATTGGAACATATGGGATAGCAGGAATGACACTTGACTCAGGTACAAGGCAGAATATGACATCTCTCTTTTGGCTGCACAGATGCTGATTATTTATCAAAACCATTTCTTAGTATAAGAGAGAATCAAACTGATAGAACACATTCAATTGCTCTGCTGAATTATAGGCCTAGATCTCCTGCTTTTGTGCCTACTGCTGTTAAAGATTGACCATTGATTTCTCAAATCTGAAAAAAAATCATTTACAATTAAAGATCAACTGGTAAAGACTTTAGTTCTCAAATATTTAATCTTCTGTTGCTTTACTTCTTTTTCCAAACTGTATTTTATATACAGACTAGCTTGGGGACCCGGCCCTGCCTGGGTTATTTGTGAAGTGCAGCAGGATGTAGAGTGGGTCATGGGGGCTGTGTGTGCTAAGTTTGGTCTTGATCCATCATTATTGGGAGTTGCAGTGGTATCATGAAATTACTGAAGGTAGTGCAACTCCCATCATCTCTGTCCTCCCCCCCCCCAAAGTGTAGTAGGATGTAGATTGGGTCATGGGGGCTCTGTGTGCTAAGTTTGGTCTGTATTGGTGAATGGATGAGGATGCATTCTTTTTCGGAAGTGAGTGAAGGTACTTCAAGTCCCATCATCCGTGGTCCGTCTCACAGTAAACTGCACCAGGCTGTAGAGTGGGTCATGAGGGCTCTGTGTGCCAGATTTGGTGTTGATCAGTCATTGGATTAGGTTTGTAGCAGGATTGGGAAGTGAGGGAAGGTACTGCAAGTCCCATCATCCATGTTCTGTCCCCCAAAACTTCAGTAGGATGTAGAGTGGGTCACTGGGGCTCTGTGTGCCAAGTGTGGTCTTTCTCGGTGTTTTTGGGGGCAACAGTGGTCTGTGGGAACAGAGGGGTGTGAAAATACTACAAATTCCATCATCCATTGTCAGTCCCCCCCGAACCTCACCAGGACGTGAAGGCAGTCATGGGGGTTATGTGTGCCAAGTTTGGTCTCAATCGGTAATTGGATGAGGGTCGCAGCAGACTTGGGAAGTGAGTAGAGGTACTTCAAGTCCCATCATCCATGGTCCACCCTCCTCCAAACTGCACCAGAATGTAGAGTGGGTCATGAGGGCTCTGTGTGGCAAGTTTGGTGTTGATCAATCATAGGATTAGGTTTGTAGCAGTCTTGGAAAGTGAGGGAAGGTACTGCAAGACCCATCATCCATGTTCTGTCCCCTCCAAACTTCAGTAGGATGTGGACTGGGTCACTGGGGCTCTGTGTGCCAAGTGTGGTCTTTATCAGTGTTTGTTGGGGGCCACAGTGGTCTGTGGGAACAGAGGGGTGTAAAAGTACTAAAAATCCCATCATCCATTGTCAGTCCTCCCCCAAACCTCACCAGGACATGAAGGCAGTCATGGGGGTTATGTGTGCCAAGTTTGGTCTTGATCAGTGATTGGATGAGGGTTTCAGCGGACTTGGGAAGTGAGTAGAGGCACTTCAAGTCCCATCATCCATGGTCCACCCTCCTCCGAACTGCACCAGGACGTAGAGTGGGTCATGGGGGCTGTGTGTGCTGAGTGTGGTCTGTATTGGTCCTTTTTGGTGGCCTCAGTGGTCTGTGGGAACCAAAGTGTTGGAAAGTACTACAAATCCCATAATCCGTGGGTCATGTCCCCCGACCCGTGCCAGGACGTAAAGGGGGTTAGGGGGGTTATGTGTACCAAGTTTGGTGCAGGTCCATCACCCGCGCTGGTCGCTGTGGCCTGTGAAAGTGGCTGCCACATATCCGCCCTGGCCTGTGAAAGTGGCTGCCACATATCCGCCCTGGCCTGTGAAAGTGGCTGCCACATATCCGCCCTGGCCTGTGAAAGTGGCTGCTTCCGCCCTTCTGCCCTCCCGCCCTCCGCATACACACATACAAACATTCCGTTTTATAAAGGTATACAGATAAGAAAAAAACCAACAAGAATTTAATTTATCATAGTGTTTATCATTCTTCCTAAAACACCCAAAGCAGAACTATTTACGTATTAAAAATAAGTATATAATTTTAAAATTGTGAAATAATATAAACATGAATATAACTGACACATCAGAATGATAAACCATGCAATTTCAATTTATTAGTTCTTTTTCTGGTGGAAGTGTAATGTTTCCTTAGTTTACCCTACTTGCTATGTGCAAAAATATTGAAAAAGTGCATTTACTATACTATCAAAAATAGTTCATGGTATCTCAACTGACTTAGAGAAAAATAAGGGGAAAATAACCCTTGATGCATCCAGATTTCTCTTAAGATAGTTAGAACTTTGATGAATTAACTGGAAATGAGGAAAGGGGTAAACACTAGTGGGGTTTTTTAGGGGGCTAATAAAGGATAGTTGTGTCCTGTATCTGGACAGCAAGGATACTTCTAGAGATGTCCAGGAGTGGCTACTCATTCTTTGATCAGAAAAAGGGTGTTGTTGGGAGTCCAGAGGAGATGAGCTCTGGACAAATCCAGTCACAATGGTCTTATTCACATCAGAATAGGCCCATCTGGTTAGGACACGAGAGACAACTTTCTTTGTGACTGTTACCTTCCATGAGAAGCTATGCTGGTCTTCTACTGGTTTTCCTTTCAACAACAGGTAAAGACTTTTCTATATAAACAATCACTTGATGTAAAATAGCCAGGAATAGTCATACTGGACAAGGAAATCTGAGGGGTGTAGTCCAAAATAAAGATATTTTCTAATCTGTGCATTCCAAAGCATCTAAGAATATAGGAAGCTCTGTCAGACCTCTCTCTCGGCATTACTTCGCGAACGAAGATTCAGGAAGGACTCATCCCACGCTTTTTACAAGCGCGTTGATGACTAAAAAGGCCAATCTGAGATAGGCAAGTTCGGTTGCAGAAAGCGCAGCAGAAAGTCTCCTTGGGTGATGTTTTTTCCAAGTTGCGGTTCTTTCTGCGTTGTCGTTTCTCTTCGAGACCCATTCGCGTGTCTTCTCGAAAGAGGCCGCAGCATTGTGGACAGTGCTTCTCCATGCCTCCCGATGTGAGGCCAGGGTGGACCATTGTTGGTGATCAATCTGGCCAAGCCTGAGATGTTGTTTCAGGGAGTCCTTATATCTCTTTTGGGGGGCGCCCTCTTGCGCTGACCCGTGGCGAGTTCACCGTAGAGTAGTATCTTTGGGAGGCGGTGGTCCTCCATCCTAGAGACGTGTCCTGCCCAGCGCAGCTGTGTTCTCAATAGCATGGCCTCAATGCTGGTGATCCCTGCTTGCTCAAGGACAGCAACATTCGTCACATAGTCGGTCCAGTGTATATTTAGGATTGTGCGAAGACAGCGCTGATGAAAGCGCTCGAGGAGTCGTAGGTGTTGGCGATAGGTGACCCATGTTTCAGACCCATAGAGGAGAATTGACAGTATGATAGCTCTGTACACACTGATTTTGGTGCTTTGTCTCAGGTGCTTGTTGCTCCAGACTCTTTTGTGAAGCCTTCCGAATGCACTATATGCCTTTGATAATCTGTGATCTATCTCTTTGTCAATCTTGGCGTCTGAAGAGATGATGCTTCCCAGGTAGGTGAACTGCTGAACGGACTTAAGCACAGATGTGCCTATGCTGACGTGAGGATGGTGGTGTTCTTCCTGTGGTGCGGGCTGGTAGAGGACTTCTGTTTTCTTCAGGCTGACTTCCAGCCCAAACAGCTCTGCAGCTGTTGCAAAGCAGGATGTGAGGCGCTGCAGGGCTGCTTCTGAATGGGCGACAAGGGCAGCATCGTCAGCAAAAAGTAGCTCACGGACTAGATAGTTTAGAGTCTTAGTGCGAGCCCTCAGACGGCTTAAGTTGAACAAGCTACCATCAGTACGATAGCGTATATATATGCCGTCTTCTTCTTGTAGGTCTGCCATAGCCCTTTGGAGCATCATGCTGAAGAAGATTGTAAATAGGGTTGGTGCAAGAACACAACCTTGTTTCACTCCATTAGTTATGAGAAAGGGCTCCGAGAGAGCATCGCCATATCTGACTTGACCGTGCTGGCCCTCATGTAACAGGACAATCATTTTGAGGAACTTGGGGGACATCCTAGACGTTCCAGGATCTGCCACAGACCTTTCCTGCTCACAGTGTCGAAGGCTTTGGTGAGGTCGACAAATGTTACATAGAGTCCTTTGTTCTGCTCTCTACATTTCTCTTGCAGTTGTCTAAGGGCAAAAACCATATCTGTGGTGCTCCTGTTAGCTCTGAAGCCGCATTGGCTATCAGGGCCTTGCAAGGATTTTTCCAGCAATGGAGAGCAGTGTTATACCTCGATAGTTTGAGCAATCGGATTTTGTTCCCTTTTTCTTATACAGGGTGATGATAACTGCATCTCGGAGATCTGATGGCAGTTCACCTTTTTCCCAGCAACTCACAAGGAGCTCGTGGAATTTAGCGTGAAGTACATGACCTCCCTGTTTCCAAGCTTCAGGTGGGATTCCATCGATCCCGGCTGCCTTGCCATTTTTCAACTGCTGTATGGCCTCAATGGTCTCTTCCAGAGTGGGAGCTGTGTCCAGTTCATTTTTCATTGGTTGTTGTATCATGTGTTGGATAGCTGAACCTTGGACTACTCGGCTGGCATTAAAGAGACCCTGAAAATGTTCAGCCCATCGGTTCAGGATGGAGGTTTTATCAGTAATTAGTGTTTGACCATCTGTACTGTATAAGGGGCTTTGGACCTGATAAGTAGGTCCAAACACTGCTTTGAGAGCTTCATAAAAACCTCTGTGATCACCGAGATCTGCACAGCGTTGTGTCTTTTCTGATAAATCAATCCACCACTTGTTCTGGATGTCTCTGAGTTTTTGTTGGAGTTTACTACATGCGAGACGAAAGGCTGCTTTTCTTACATGGCAAGATGGCTGGGCGAGGAATGCCTGGTGAGTGGTTCTCTTCTTTGCCAACAGCTCCTGGATCTCTTGGTTGTTTTCATCAAACCAGTCTTGGTTTTTCTTAAGGGAGAATCCTAGGATTCTTCAGCAGACTGCAGGATACTGTTTTTGATGTGTTGCCAGAGCGCTGTAGGAGAAGAATCTGTAGGGTGGACTTCAAGTTTTGCTTGCAGATTTACCTGGAAGTTGTCTCTCACAACAGCCTGTTGAAGACTGTTGACTTGGAGTCTCCTCTTTAAGATGCCACCCCTCTTAGGTTTGAGCTTAAGGTGTAGATTTAGTTTAGATTTAGTTTGTCAGACCACATCAAGTGATTTGGTCCATTAGGTCACTGTTATCCACTCTGCCTCATAGTGACTTCAGGATTTTGGGCAAAGGTGTTTTCTACCCATTTCTGACAACCTTCTCCTTTTCATTCGGGCACCAGGTGTGCTCTGCTCCTAAACCATCAAACTAGTATGTAAGTTTCCTGGCTATTGTGTGAAACATGATTTGGAGTAGATCACGTTTTGGCCCTAATCCATTTATCTCCCCCAGTTTTTAAACATTTTATATGTACATGTGGCCCGCTCTCTCATCTTCTTTTTTCCTTTTGTTTTAGATGCATTTGTTATTGTGTTTTTGCTAGATGTATTCATTTTACTGTGTTTACTGTTTTTATTGTGTTTATTGTTTTTCTTGATGTCTGATATTTTGTGATTTGTGGTTTGGGCACGGCCCATGTAAGCCGCTCCGAGTCCCCTTTGGGGAAAGGGAAGCGGCTTATAAATAAAGTTTATTATTATTATTATTTATTATGTCTTGAATCTGATTTAGCAGGGTTCTTATTTTTTTTAAAACACATTTCATAGTCTGATTTTGTCGTAGTTGAAGTTGTTGTATTTGACAACCAAGCATAGTTGTTACTGTCTGCTACATTTGCCATAATCAGTGCTCTATATAACAATGTCAGATTGTTATTTCTACTTTGATGTCTCCTGTTCTCTTTTTAGTGAAACAAAAATAGGAATAAAAAATCTGTACCAGTTGATGCTACCCACAGTAAAAACCAGGTCTAGATCATAGTTGGCAAACCTAACTTTTGGGAACCATGACTTCCAAAAGCTACCTAAATACCCCCAAAGGCACAAGATCACATCTCATCTTGGAAGCTAAGCTAACACTGTAGACCAGACCTGGGCAATTGCTGGCCCTCCAGGTGTTTTGGACTTCAACTCCCAGAAATCCTAGCCAGTTTACCAGCTGTTAGGATTTCTGGGATTTGAAGTCCAAAACACCCGGAGGGCCAACAATTGCCCGGGTCTGCTGTAGACTATATTTCAGAGGAAAGAACTGGCAAAGCCATCTTGGAATAGTCCTTGCTGAAGAAAACTATGACATTCATGGAGTAAGTGACTCGGCAAGTGACTTGGACTGGTGACTTTTAACATTCCCCAACCAAAGGACATACCCCCTGACAGATTTGTGGAATTGTATAATATGAAAGGTGTTGTGATTGAGGGGCCTTGATAGACTGGTTACATCGGCTTGACATCACTGTATCTACTATTTTGAGATTGTGTGAGATATAATGCTTATGTTAGCATGTAACAAAAATGGTGACATGTTGGAGGTTGTGGGTTATACGTAACCTTGGTGAGACACTGACAAGATGGAAGTAGCATGAAATAAAATAATCATGTGAGTTTGACAGCACTTGGAAGGGGCGGAGGGGAAATTGAAGCATATGTTACAAGGGTGGGGTGAATTGAGGTTGGTTGAGAAATAGTAACAGCAGGTGTCTCAGAGGTCCAAACTAATAATCAAAGTCAACACAGTGATCATATTGTAGAATTGTGTATTATTTTCACACAGATGTTGATATGTACATTTATACATTATAAACATCACATATAACAGTTACAAAACCATGCACACAAATACATAAAACACAAATATAACGAGTTTAACATCAAACTCTTGGTCGAAGAAGGGTACAAAATTTGGAAAGAGGCAAGTGAAAGCTGAGTGAAGGAGTGCTATGTTATAGCATGACCTCCAGATGTTTTGATTTAAGACAATGTCACTCTCTGGCTTTTAAGATGCAGAGGTACAACTTGGAGAGGTGCAGAGGAGATTACCATTTCTTTTGCTGGATCTTCTTTTCAGAGGTCCATTTTTCCTTTTTGTAATCAGTAGTTGAGAGGGAAGGGGTTGCTCCTTGTTGAACAGGCTTCACTTAAGTTTGGCAGAATGTGGATATGGGGAAGTAGTCTCTCTTCACAATAGCATATTATTAAGTGCCAATTTAGTTATTTTAGTTATTAGTATATTAACATGGGTCATATATTGGTTGGAAAGTTTGTATATACTTAATACACTTGGTAACAAGTTACAGGAATAGAGGAGTGTCCCAGTACTTGGGAGTGAAAATCTACTCACCTTATGAGACCCCCCCCCCCCCATCACCAACATATCTAGAAGTTAGCAAATAAATAAATTCAGTTGCTGGACTAGTGTTGAATAAAAACATAGCCTAATATTGCAACAGGATGTTAAAAAGAAAAGCAAAAGGCCATCAATTTGAATCAATAATCTGTCATGCAGGGCAACAGAAAGAAAAGAACACAGTTTATCGAAAGCTGAAATCTGAGCAACAGCTGACACTCTTCCTAAGAGGCCACTAAATTCTTTAGATCAGAACAGATAGTCACAGCCAAATCTGTGCCCTTAAAATTATGTCCTGTTTGGGCCTGTATCTCAGGCAAATTTAAACTTTTTCTTCTCTTCTATTTTTAAAGTGACTTCAAGTATATTTATTGCTAGGAGGTGGCCATTAATTTTGCATTGTGGAACAAGTAACATTTCTCCCATGTGCTCGATTGCTTTCACATCATTTCCAGTCCTTTCTTAGTTGTTCCATTTGGTTTTGCTGTGGTCGGCATTCCTGAGATGAATAAAATAAATTCTGTTCCCCACAATCCTTCTGAAGTGATGACCTTGATGTATTAGTCAAAGCTCAAATAAATACTTTCCACAGAATGGGCCCACACAGCATTCCTATCTGGTTTTCTGATATATGTTTCCTCCCTTGAACAAGGTGAAACTCCATGCATATGTAAGAAGAACACAAAAGTCATCAACATCTAGCATGGAGAACCACTTGTAGTGAGGGGACCCAAGGCAAATATTAATCATAACACCAATTTCTGCCGGAACCCTAGAATATTAAAACAATATGAATGACAACGATGACATTGGCTTGGCTTTCCTGGCTGCAATGCAGAGCGAGAGCAAATGCATCCCTTTATTACTTAAAGAAAATGAATGAAAATGACAGATTTAATTCTACCTTCTTATATAGAGCATTGAGTTCTGATGGGAAGAAAGCTGGTCTGCCTACAACAATTGGCCCATTGTTGTCATATTTTCCAAAATTAGATTCTCTTGCATATTGCATGAAGTGCCTGTTGAATTAGAAAAAGAATAGCATTCTTAAAATAATAAAATCATAGAGTTCATAGAGACAAGACCCATAAAGTCCAACCCCCTGCCATGGAGTACTCTCTGCAAATGGCCATCCAGCCTCTGTTTAAAAACCTCCAGTGAAAGAGTTTGCTAAAGAGAAGCCATTGAAATCCACAAGCATGTGGACAATTTCAACAGAAAGGAAGAAACCATGAAAATGAACAAAATCTTGTTACCAGTATTTAAAAACTCTAAAATCATAATAGTAAATAAAGAACAACATTCAAAAACAGGGGAATTCCAGACAAGAAACCAGCTAAACATCTCTCAACAAAGGATTCCTTCAGGCAGTAAGAAGCCAGACTTTGAAAACAGCTAGGCCATTAAATGCTAATCAAGGTGGCCAGTTGAAACATTAACACCTACCTCCAACAGACAAGAGCGTTTTGCTCCACCCTGGACATTCCACAGATTTGGAGGCATTATGATGTCGGTATGGATTGAGTTGGTGGCAGTAGACGCCACTCCAATTTTGTAGCATCAAGGAAGCATGCAGACAACAAGTCATGGGGCCTGTAGGCTGTTCATGGCAATGAATGATGTCCCAAAAAACTTCAAGGCATGCAAATTGTGTTGGTAATCTGCCTAATGCTGACTGATTAAAGTGCCTGTATGATCTCTCTCCTTTTCCTTCTCCTCTTCTTAACCCAAACCTTAATCCAAACCCCAACCCAGCTCTTTCTCAGGGCAGGTCTACACTTGCTATTAAACCCACAAACAGTCCAGAGCGGAAATTATCTGGACTGGCCCCAGAGGTAGCCAGACACACCTATTCACACCCACTACAACAGGGGTGCTCACACTTTTTCAGCATGCAAGCTACTTATAAAACAACCAAGTCAAAATGATTTACCTACCCACTACTCAGAGAGCCATAAAAGCAAAATATTTGGAAATTTATTTCAGTGAGAGCCATACAATATATTTTAAGACTGAATTCAACTAAATGTGAGTATAATAAGCCCCTGAATTTATTCATAATAATAATGATGATAATAATATTCATTCAGTCTCTGCTACTACTACTACTAATAGTAACAACAATAGGTTCCTAGAGTAGAAGGAGACCTCCAAGGGCCATCCAGTCCAACCTCCTTCTGCCATAAGGGAAAAACACAATCAAAGCATTCCTCACAGATGGCCATTCAGCCTCTGATAACAACAACAACAACAATGGGTTCCTAGAATAGGAGGAGACCTCCAAGGGCCATCCAGTCCAACCTCCTTCTGCACCTGGGTGGCGTCGGGAGCCTGCGGGGCGGGACTGAGCCTTCCTCCCACCCTGCCTGCAATCTACCAGGACGCCCTATGCGATCTACCAGTAGATCACGATCTACCTAATGAGCACCCCTGCACTACAATATCAGTGTAATTCATCACATTTTCTTTCTGCTGATGAGGGCAGGGAAAGAGTAATGGTACCTGTGTCCCATCTGGACATTAGACCAGTTTGAATCAAACTCAGTCCGGCTGTCCAGAATGCCTCAAGGTTACAGAATACTTCAGATTTTGCCGGAAATGGGGCAAAGCTGGTTTAACTCAGGAAACCCATGATACTCACTGGGGATGGACAGAAATCAATTCAGGGTAAATTTAGGTTTTCTTGCCTGTATAGACACTACCTCAGTCTCTCTCCCTCCCTCCCTCCCCCACCTCTCTCTCTTATTTCTTCATCACATTCATACTTTACATGTTTAGATGTACCCTTTAGACATACTGTCTAGTGTCTGTACACCTAAAATTGTAATAATGTGTAATAATAGATACTCTACGCACCTCACAATTGTTTGGGAAGGAACAATTTTCAGGTGCCTAGTGTACTTCTTATACATTATAAGAGTTTGCAGCTGAAGCTCATTCTGATAAGAGGATAAGAAGAGATTTATAAGTATATTATGCATTTATATATTACATATACTCCACGAACTGTACTTTTATCTTTCGTTAGATAAGGGATCCTGACTGACAGGTCTATTATTCTTGTCTGAAAATCCTCTCTTTTCAACACCTCATGGGGCACCCATAGATTTTAATGTATTTGGAATGGGTGGTTGATTTCAATCAGCTGGAAAGCTGGTATGTCACTTTACAGAGTGTATAGTGAAACCAACAGCAAAAAGGTAGATTACCCAAAATGCAACTGAGGTGGGCTCAGGGAGCAGTAATAGAACAAGATCATGGTACTATGACACTAATGAAGTATTTGGGGTGCTCTGCTTGAAAACGACATCTCTTATATTTGGGAGGATAGTGGAATGGCAATGCAGTCTTGTGTATTATCATTATTTGCATTACAATGCTACTAGTGCCCATATTTCCTTTTTGACATTTATATACAACAATACTATTTGTAGCACCTGTTTTGCTCTGTCCTCTGCCCCAGGAAGTTGTATTTGTACAATTATGCCATTACACTAAGGATCATATCATACTTACCACAACAAGCATCCTAGGATGCTTTGAGCCTTCTTAGGGGACGGAGCCCCACATCGGCCATTAAAATGACATTGTGTGACTTCTGGCAGAGGTCCCGCCTCCAACCAGGGTGGAAGTGTCCTTGGATGTTTCCCTCCAAACACAAGAGCCTTTTTGTGTTGTGCTGACTCCAATGTGTGATAAGGTCAAAATATGCCCCCACCCCCTGCAATTCCCTGTCCAGGATGTCCATGAATTATACCATTTCCAGTATTTATTCTATGTTTTGTCTTTTTCTTAGTCTTGCTTTTGTAGTTCAAACTAGGGAGAAAGTGGAAATAATAAAAGCAATAGTACAGGTTGACTATCCATATTATCGTTTTTAATTTTTTAAAAATAATTTTTTAAAAATAATTTTATTAAGAATATACAAAACACAATATCTACACAAACATACAGTATATGCTAGGGACAAGACAGGGAAGGGAGGAGAGGGAAGGGACAAAGGGAGTGAGAAACATGAGAAACAACTAAAAACATCTTGACTTTGCGTTGTATTATAAGCTTTGAGTACAAAGATAACTTTAAAAGATGGCAATCAGAATTAGCCAAATTTATATGACAAGGGAAGAAACCCAGGATCAAATCAAAATACATGCAGGAGCTTCCCCAAAACGGTGGATTTGGAGTACCTGATCTAACTATATACTATGAGGCAAACTGTCTAGATGGTTTCAAAGATTGGCTAGAACTAAAAAATAAGAAGTTTTCTGAATCCAGGTTGACTATCCATATTATCTTTTGGACCATAAGTGTTTAAGGTTTTTGTTTTTGTTTTAAAAAAATTGAAATACTTGTCTCTGCAAATATGACCATGATGAGATGTTTTAGAAGTGAAAACTAAATTTATATATGAAATTCATTTAAGTTTCACATGCACTTTACATACACAGCCTGGAGGTAATTTTATACAGTATTTTAATAGTTTTGTGCATGGAACAATATTTGTGTACGTTGAACCATCTGAAACCAAGGATGTCACTATCTCGGTAAATCTATGTGTACTATCTTGGTTTTTGGAATTCAAGATAAGGAATGCTTAACCTGAAATAGGAGGAGCAGCAATAGTAAGTAAATACTTTTTCTACTTCCTTTTGGGGGAGGAAGGGTGTCAATTAATCCTTAACAGGATTCCATTGAAATTCTACTATTGTGATACTTCCCTTAGAAAAATGATTAAATAATGCAAAAAAAATTGTAAAAAAACAAAACAACCACATGACAGAGAACAGATAATGAAATGCAGAAGTTCTCTTGGGAACTCTCAGGAATGCCTCCCAGCCAAACCATCAAAAGTAGTCTACAGTTTCCCTGCTGGAGATCCCTGGGGAATCTCGGATAGAGACACCACACTCACATTGTGTCCTCAATATTGCAATAAAGCATAATGAGATATTCATACCAAAGTGGTTATGAAATGATGGTGGGTGAGGGAATCATTAGTGTATTCCTTCTAGTAGAAAATGATTCCCAAATAGCCAATAACACGGTACATCACTGGAACAGTTGCGGCATCATTTAATAGCATATAGGCAAAGATGAGACAAACACAGTATAATGGAGGTATAACTGTATCATGTGATAAGCTCTAAAGCGAAACCCCTTGTGATGGTACTGTATGGTGCAATATTTACAACCCCTCCCTTCTTTTGTCAGAAAGTAGATTATAGCATTTGGCAGGGAGAGATTACCCCATTCCAGGGCCGGTGCATCCATAAGGAGGACAACGCAGCCGCGTAGAGCGACGTCTTCTTGGGGGGTGTCGCCATCTTTTTTGGGGCGCCACCGCGCCCCCGCCGCCCGTGCTGTGCTGCCCCGTTCTTTTCCGGCACCAGGGGCACTCAGTAGGAAGTGCAGGAGATCCCTATAGCTCATGCCTTCCGGGCGCGCCCCCACCTGGAGACACGCTCGGGAGCCAGCGCGCACGCGCAGAGGTCCGCACACGCACAGAAAAGCTCTGCGCATGCGCAGCAGCCAGCAGGGAGGGGCGCCAAAATGACCTCAACCAGAGCTGATTCAACCATGTTTGAAATCTGCACTTACATTCAATCATATGAAACCATATTTCCTCACTCTCGCAGGCCCCTTCCACATTTTTCTGCTATGAAATGGAATATATGGCAGTATGGATTCAGATAACCTAGTTCAAAGCAGATATTATGGGATTTTCTGCCTTGATGTTCTGGTTTATATGGCTGTTTGGAAAGGCCCCTATTCTCTCTGTGCTGTGCTCTCATATGAGCAATGAAGATGTTAATTAGATTTCTTGGCAGTACTAGACAAATCTTGAAATCAGCCTAAAAATCATGCTGCTACTTCATAAATTATAAGGGCCGGTAGTGAGCTGCCTCATGCATGCCAGTGTTGCTCTTGATTGGACACATTGGCATGGATCCTGGATTAGTCATGCATTAGTATTATCAGAATAAATGGGACTTCAGTCTTGATTCACTTGACCCTTTCCTTTCAATCCGTCTAAAGCATGGCCCACTTAGTATGGAATCCTCTTCATGGCCTTGACAAGCCTTTATTGACAAAAGAGAATGTTTATTCCTTTTAAAGAAATCAATCACAGTCTTTTGTTTTGTATTATTGCATTTCTACATCCTTCAAAAGATTTTAATTATACCCACCAAGTGAGAAGTAGAATATAAGTGCAGACTTGAGGATGTACACATTGATAAGTTTGCTTTTTCTTCTTCTTCTGTGCACTCGAAAAACGGTAGATCAAAACACTTTGCATTTTCAGACGCTGTGGCATAGTTTACTTTTTAAAAGAACATTTATTTTATTTATTACTAGCTGAGGACCGGCGGTGCCCGGGTTATTTGAGGAAAGCATGGTGTGCCAAGGTTGGTTCCTATTAGATGTTTATGTGGCTTGCAGTGGTCTCAGGAACTTAGCGAAGGTACTGTGAGTCCCATTGGCCATGGTCCATCCTCCTCCAAACAGCACCAGAATGTAGAGTGGGTAATGGGGGCTGTGTGTGTCACATTTGGTCTTGATCATTCTGTGGATGAGGGTTGCAGCGGTCTCTGGAAGTGAGGGAAGGTACTGGAAGTCCCATCATCCATGGTCCCTCGTTCTCCAAATGGCACCAGGATGTAGAGTGGGGTCATGGGGGCTCTGTGTGCCAAGTGTGGTCTTGATCAATCATTGGATGAGGGTGGCAGCGGTCTCAGAAAGTGAGTGAAGGTACTTCAACTCCCATCATCTGTGGTCCATCCCACTCAAAACTGCACCAGGATGTAGTACTCTGTGTGCCAAGTTTGGGCCTGGTCTCTGATTTGTAGGGGCTGCAATGTTATGTGGGAAATGAATTGGGTGACGGTACTGCAAATCCCATCATTTGTGAGCCATCCTGCCGTAAACCGTAAAGTGGGCCATTGGGCCTCTGTGTGTCAAGTTTGGTCCTGATTTGTCATTGGTGTGGGCCACAGTGCTCTAAGGAAGTGAATTAAAGTACTGCAAGTCCCACCATCCATGGTCCATCCTCCCTCAAACTGCACCAGGATGTAGGGTGCATCTTGGGGGGGGGGGGGTCTGTGTGCCAAGTTTGGTCTTGTTCTGTCATTGTTGGGGGCCTAGTCAGGAAAATCAAGTTGAGGAAGCCTAACAATATCCCAGGAGCTGAGGCCTAGTCAGGAAAATCAAGTTGAGGAAGCCTTGCTGTCAATTTTGGGCCTGGTCTGTGATTTATAGGGGCTACAGTGTTGTTTGGGAAGTGAATGATGTGAAGAAACTGCAAATCCCATCATTCACACCAGGTTGTGAAGTGGGCCATTGGTCCCTTGTTTGCCAAGTGTGTTCCTGATCCGTCATTGCTGTGGGCCGCAGTGGCTGACTGCCTGAGGCCTTTCCTTTTCTCTCTGAGTCACTTTAGAATGTTGGAATGTGGTTGGCCAATCGGAGTCCATTATGCAAATACCATTTCACTGGCAACCAATCCCCTCTGTCTGGGGCAGTAGAATGTAGGAGTTCTGAGGCTGGCCAATCGGTGTCCTTTATGCAAATAATCCCACAGTTGCAGCCAATCGAAACGCTGGCACATATTCCTCCCGTCGCACCACCACACCACCGCCCGCAAACACTAACTTTTATTATATACATAGATTTATTTCATTTACCCTATTTATATCCCGCCTTTCTTAACCCCGAAAGGGACTCAAGGCGGCTTTACATAAAGGCAACCATTCAATGCATTAATCCACATACAATTAAAATAAACATTTAAATTAAGAAGTAAAATTAATACAAATTAAAACATTAAAATGATGAACAATTATGCAGGTTTATCATAGGCAAAGCATGGGAGACAGCACCCAGAATCCTGTAGCCTGGAGGGAATTAAATTTCTGATCATAAAGTAAAATAATTATCATATGATTATATATCTTGTTTGGACTATTGCTCATGGGGTTGATTCAGTTCTTTCATTGCACCTTCCACCTACTTTCAGCAGTCGATGGGATAGGAAACACCAATATTCAGTCAACTGAAACACCACCTATAATAGGCTCCTCCTTTAATTCTTCCCTAGCAGTGAGCTATAATGGAGGGAGACTAAGTGGGAATTAGGACTTTTCCATTAGATCTATCCAGATTTCACTTTTTTTGGGTACCCTCTAGCCTGGCATATTGGACAGTAATTCCCAATATCCCAACCCATAATTTATCATGTTTTGGAGAGAGTGGCAGTTGAATTTGTTCCACCATATGGAGGGAGGCACTAAATTAAGGAAGATTGTCCTTAATTGAGAGATAATTTTGAAACATATATTATAGATATAGACATGGCCATGAGCCTTTGCTCAGAGCAGTTAACCTTAAGCTCTTTGGAAGGCAGGCTCTACTATATGGTGGTAAATGTTTGGATGGGTTTGTTTTCTTCTTGGCTCCTCACAAGCCTCTTTAGAGTGCAGCTGTGCTGTGAATATTTCAGATAAGCTCACTGTTCCCATTATGTCAAATAGCAGCACATTACTCTTCTTTATCTTTTGGCAGGCAAAAGCATCCATCTGCATTCCAGAACATTATTTTTCCAAAGGCACCGCTGAATGGCATCAGCTGGCCTGTTCTAGTCAGCTTGCTACCTTCTTGGCAACTTTGTATTTTTGCTGTCGCCTGGTGTAATCATTCAAAATATCACCTGCTTGAGTAATGGATGTACTTCTGTACAATCATGCCCACAAGCTCTTGTAGATGTAACCTTGACTAAGTTTCTCTTTAAAGGATGCCAATAAAGGCCCGGTAGGTGTGACCTGCTCAATTGCCAACTAAACACTCCTGTCCTAGACTCGTTTTCACCAAATGACAAAATCCCATCCCCACCCGCATTTAAGGACTGGTAATGGACAGAATCTGGAAAAAGTTACTTTTTGGACTGCAAATCGAACATTCCTTGAGAGATTCTTAGGCTCTCCCATCCATGTGATCTTGACTTTTAGCTCATAGATTTTTTTAGCTTCAAAATCAGTCAGTCAGTCAGTCACGTTTATTGAGTAACTGTCAGGTCATTTCAAATAAAAGCTCCAACAGCAGTAGTAGTATACAAGATAAGGATAAAATCAGTACCTAATGTACAAGGCAAACAATGTAACACATTAAAAACTAAACTTATTGCAATTGTCTTGCGTCAACACATAGGAAGGGGAACTATTAGCATAGGATACTTAGGAGGCTTCAAAATAATAAATTATAAAGAAATGTTTAGGAGTATCAGAAACATAGAGGCAAATATGGTACTTATAATGTCAACAGAATATAGTAGAAATGTACAGAAAATATGCTGCAAATCCACAAAGGGTTTATCTAAACTGCAACCAGAATACACTGTGAATGGATTTTTGGCTGTCTCCACAATATACATCGTCTTATGGTGAGCATAACTTTTTTCACTACACTCTGGTTTTGTCCACTTTTGGGATACTCTGGAATTTGCTTGAAACTGGAATACCCTGGGGATTTTGGGGCAGTTTGGGAAGGTGGATTGGGTCTAATTGTGTAGATGAGACATCACTATAACCATTTCCTGCTGTACTCATCAGTGCAGAAAAAGAGGATGGATCATGCCTTTGTTCCTCCTGCTGCTAACTAGTCAAGGAGCTCTGTTGATTTCCAAGCTATCACCAGTGTCTCTGCTGATGTCAGATTGGGGTGTCCTCAAAATCTCAAGGAAGGGAGATCACACTCAAATGGAATTCTATGGCAGGTGGTAGCAGCGGCAATAAGGAGGTGACAGACCAGTGGAGTGGATTTGGTCTGGCCTATCTAGACAGTGGCCTTGGATTCAGCATGGAAATGTTGAATCTGGGGCTCCTCTAAGGGAAGATATAAATCCGTTTGATGTAGACACACCCTAAAACTCTATTGAACTCCTGAAATACAGAAGGCCCAATAAGTCACATCTTTAATAAAGTTTTCCAGCAATAAGGGAAAATAAGCAACCTATAACCAAGGTAAATTCTTAGAATTGACGTGCCTAGCATGATGTAGTGATTTGAGTGTTGGATTAGAATTCTGCAATACCGGGATTTAATTCTCTGCTTGGTTATGGAAACCTTGTATTCTCCAATGCCTAAAGAAAGCTAACAGAAAACTCCCTTTTGGAGGGTTAGGGAAACATGCCACAAAAAACAACGATAGCCTAGCCATAACATGAAAATGATTTAAACATGTACACAAATACATGTTAAAATCGGACACTCTGCCCCCCACTCTATGTGCACAGCTCTGTTGAGCTGTATTTTATCTAGTTAATATCTGTTTTATTGTGTTTTATTGTGTTTTTATTCTGAGATTTCACTTTTGTAAGTCGCCCCGAGCCACATTGGGAGTGGTGCCTGATAAGTGCAAATAAATAAATAAATAATAATAAAAAATCAACAAGAGAAAAATATAATTGAAAGGAGATATATTATTACACAAGAAGATAATTTTAGAATTGGGAGATACTTTAGATTTATCTACTCTAATTATCCACTCATTGTGGCATCTACGATGCAGGCTGAAACCAAAGCATTCACCTTTAAGCCACTTGTTTCCATCATTCTGTAAGCCTACATCCTCCCAAGGAAAGACTTTCCCATCACTGAACATAAACTTCATTTATGTTCTGCCCTATCTCCCCAGGGAGACTCAGGACAGATTCCAACATGGTATTGAATTATTCCAAAACCATTCGATACCACAATAAAACAAAATAATCCAAAATAACCCTACAAAATAATACAGAATCACCTCACTTTTTAAAATGAAAACAACATTATTATTATTATCTCTCCGTTGACACCCCCTTGCCGTGGGGGAGAGGCTTACGTACCCTAATGAAGTTGTGAGCTATGCTGGTGGTGGCATAATAGGCACCGGTAGGGCCTCCCATGCCAGACAGCGCACAACCGAAGTATCTGTCATGCCCCAGCCTGACTCCATAGCTAAGCCAGATAGAAGCCATGTTAAGTCCAAGACATCAGACAGGTCTGAGAAAGAACCTTTGCAGAGGCCTCCGCGTCAACCAGCGGTCAAGGCCAGACGTAGCCTTCTTTCTCCCCAACCTGATAAGAAACGCTGGGAAAGCAGAGCTTCACTTCCTTCCTCGTCTCCAGGTGCAGCTGCTAATGAGCTGACATATTTGTCTTCCTTGGGAGGTTTGGAAAAGCCAGGCCCACAAACGGTTCCTGGGAAAGAGTTGCGCCGAAGTCAGCGCCTCCGAGGCCAAAACAATGCGGGACCTATTTAAGCTGGTTCCCGTTGGTGCTCGGGATCTCGTGCCAACGTTCAGCTTTCATTGCCAAGCTCCACGGAACTCAAGTTCAGGACCAGGCCGCAGAGCCCCCAAGTCACCGTACTCAAGTATCCAGCCAAGTCATTGTTTGCCAAGGACTTATCCCGGATTTTAGCCCATTGGGGTTTCAAGACTGTTTCTTCTTATTGGATGTTCGAACTCTTAAAAGACTATTGCCTTGCAATACTTGGATGCTGGAAGCATCAGTGGACTATATTTTTATCCTTTTCCTTTTTCTCTTACTTATTCTAAATAAAGCATTTAATCACGGCTGCTTCGTGGTGGTTTACTGAGCGATCCTCCAGGTCTAGGTTGCAACAGGATCTGACAAAGAGCGTCAATGGGTAGGATGGGCTCTCTAGCCTTTTGGCAACCATTCTAAGAGAAGGAAAACTCTAATTATAAACCAGGGCAGATGGTGCTCGTCTAACCCAGTAAGGTCAACCATCTAGAGAAGGAAACTCAAATCAAACCTACGACCTGAGGACCTCACTGCCACCGTCCAAGCTTTGCTAGGCCCTGGCAGATGAACCTTTGGTTTAAAGAGTGAGGCCAGTTCTGTGCACGCTGCGCTCCACTAGAAAAATCCATTGCACAGGCTTGAAGGACACATCCAACTTCCGAATAATCATCAACGCGCTTGTAAAAAGCGTGGGATGAGTCCTTGCTAAGAATCTTCATTCATGAAGTAATGCCAGAGGGATTATTATTATTATTATTATTATTTAGTTGCCCCAACATAGTGCATCAAAAGAAATTAGTCCCAACAAAAGTTTCCTCCATTCTGGTTATGTGATTTCAAGACTTATATCACACTACATTAGCAAATTAGCAAAATCTTAGCATTTGCAAAGAAAAGTAATATCACTGGAGCAGGATGGCCTTCATTCATATGAGATGTTTTAAAGCAACAACAGAAAGCTTTTACGAACACAAGTCAGTTACCAGTTTAAACAGAGAAAATATTTTTAAAGCCTGTTTTCTCTCTTTCTGTGTCTATTTATAAATTTTTGTCATGGATTAAAAGAGAAGCAAAGCAAAGTCTGCCTGCTGAGTTTAATGAGAGATGAAAAAGCTATTCTTCCCTCCATGACACCCACTACATGTTGAATAATATGTTCACCAAATACCTGTCAGTTTACTGAACACCTGTTTTACATTCAAGCGTGTGAAACCCAAGTCGATTTGAATGCAATAATTGGTGCCGAGTGCTTTCTTTATGATGCTGTTGCTTTTCAACAAATGTCTTGTTTTACCTGTCAGTAATTTGGAACCACTCACTTTAAAGTATTGTTGGCTTACAAGAGGTTGTTTGGCAAGCGAGCTTTGAGAGTACCAAATTACTAACATTCATTCTTATCCACAAACTGATATGCTAACACAATCATCATAATCAAGGATCAACGGTGAGCTGGAAAACTAGCTTGAGGATCATAGTAGTTGACATTATTGTAATGCCTTTTATCCTTTTTTAAAAAGGAAGGAGAAAGATTGTGATTTGAGAACAAGGGTTTTTGTTGTAAGCCAATAGTTTCAAGATGACTTTGTGATAGATATAGACGTTTGTATGACTTAAAAAAAAACTGTGTCTGTGCCCCAAAGTTTATCTGTCAGCCCACTAGATATATGAATGTGATCAACTGCTCCTTCTCACCTCTGGTGCAAATCATTACAGTTTAATGGTGTAAATTCAAGAGTGTAATAGCTGATTGTGCCAATTATGTCTATTCATTTCTTTCCTATTCATCTTATTTTAATTCTGTTTGCCAGTGTAAAGTGACAAGCACAAAGCAGCGAAATTACTTAGGCCAGTAATGACCTAGAACAACAGAGACATTAATCATTCCACAGTCTGAAGCTGTGTAGTATCTACAGGTATGCCCAATTAGTAGTTTAATGATATCTTGGCAGTAACATGATGCATCAAGCAATTTTGCTCACTGGGAGATGCCAAGTTTGAATTGGTAGATGCATAAATCCTTTAAAGCCCAACTGCATAGGTGTCTGATTGCGTATCCTGTTCAATAATGTAATCATTTATTCATCAGTAGATAACATATTTGTTCTGATTTTGTTCAGTTTCTCTAGATAGCGCCGGCATTTTCTCCCAGTTGTCATTTCATATCAACTTGTGAGACTTTAATTGTGGCAGTGGCATGAAGGCTGGTATGGAAATTTGGGCATATTTTATGCATTTTCCTAATACATCCATTTATTTACACATACTATATAATGCATGCATTTTCTCTTCTAGAGTAGGATAATGTGTATTATATTTGTTTGCATGAAGTTTTGGCTGTTCACATTTTTTAAAGTACACATTTTATTTTCTTGCTCCAAAAATCCCCATAAATTTTGCAAGACGTTTTTTCTCAACAATAAGTCTCTAGCTCCCTTGAGCAAGGAGTTTTTCCAGAGGGCTTAAAAGAGGCAGCGGTCTCCCTGCTGCTGAAGAAACCAAACTTAGATCGATCGGTTCCCTCCAGCTACCGCCCAGTTTCGAACCTTTCGTTCCTGGGCAAGGTAATTGAGAGGGCGGCAGCAGGACAGCTGCAGCAGTTCCTAGATGACACAGCCGGATTAGATCCCTTCCAGTCCGGCTTCCACTTAGGGCATGGGACGGAGACCGTCCTGCTCGCCATCTCAGATCAACTTCGATGCCAGCTGGACAAGGACAGCTCAGCGCTGCTTGTGTTATTGGATCTCACAGCAGCATTTGATACGGTCGATGACAATCTTTTGGCCCACCGCCTTGCCATTGTTGGAGTCAGGGGGACAGCTCTGAAATGGCTGCTGTCCTTTTTGCACAACCAGGGACAGTGAGTAGAAAGAGGAGGTCTAGTTTCTGAGAGGTCCCCTCTAACTTGTGGGGTACCTCAAGGGGCTATTCTCTCCCCTTTGTTATTTAACATTTTTATGCGACCACTTGCTCAACTCGTTCAAAGTTTTGGGCTGGAATGTTATCAGTACACTGATGACACCCAGCTTGTTCTGAGGATGGAGGGTCAGCCGGACTCCATACCCATAAATTTCCACCAATGCCTTGAAGCCATTTCTGGATGTCTGCATGCCAGCAGATTGAGGGTGAATCCAGCAAAGACAGAGATATTATGGCTGGGTTGACTGGACAATGGGGTGGTCCAGCTACCTACTCTGGATGGCGAGGCGCTACGGGGTCATTTTAGACCCCTTGCTGACAATGGAGGCTCAGGTCTCCACTGTTAGCAACACCGCCTTTTTTCATCTGTGGCAAGCTAGGTGGCTGCCCCCCCTATTTGTCTAGAGATGACTTAGCCACAGTGGTCCAAGCCATGGTCATCTCAAGATTAGACTACTGTAATGCCCTTTACATTGGCCTACCCTTCTCTGTGATCTGGAAACTTAAGCTCGTTCAGAACGCTGCTGCGCGACTTCTTGCTGAGGTTCCAGTGAGATGTCACATAACTCTGATCCTTTGGCAGCTCTATTGGCTTCCGGTCGAGCACCAGATCACTTTCAAGGTGATGGTGTTAACCTCCAAAGCCTTGTATGGTCCAGGGCCGATGTATCTGAAGGACCATCTCAATTTTTTTCAAAGATCAAGTAATTTTCAAAACATCTTCACCAATATGACCTTGGTCTGCACAAAATTCACACATGGTTAGTCTGCACCAAAAACAGCATTTTCTGTGCAGAAAAAGAATGTTTCTGCAGATAAATTATTGATGATCTTGATTTTAGAGTCTCTTGTCATCCCCCCATCCTATCTTGATTTACTAAGCATTGAATATTGTGAATAATGGGGATGTGTTCTTCTACCATTTTTGGAAAAAACTTACGAATAGTAAGAGCTTTTCAATAGGGAATACGCTGCTTTGAAGCATAGTGAAATCTCCTTCTCTGGAGATGTTTAAGTAGAGACTGGATGGCCATCTTCTGGAGTGCTTTGATTGTATTGTTCAATTTCTTGTTATTTTATTTTGTATGCTGTGTTTCTTGAATTTTTCTACTGTTATATTTTATTATATTTTTATTTGATGTATTATTATGTTTGTATTTTTGCTTTGTGGTATTCTTGTCCTCATGTTAGTCACCCCGAGTCCCCTTAGAGAGATGGTGGTGGGATATAAATAAAATTGTTATTATTATTATTATTATTATTATTATCATTTTCCTGCATGGCAGGGGGTTGGACTGGTTGACCCTTGTGGTTTCTTTGATTATTATGATTCTATGAGGGCAGTGTTTCTACCTGCTTTCCATGAACAATATCTGCTACTATAGCGAGAAGCAGAATCCTTATCAGTGTAGACCCATATAATGCAGTTCAATGTGTAGATTCAGCCACAATTCCTCCACACCTGGATATGACTTGTTGGAGCAGGTTGGAAATATCAGCTCAACCTGTGACAGGAGGACTACATGAAAATTATGCATGAAACATGTCTATAATAACTTTTTCTGTAGAGGAAGTGGAAATACTGCGCAGAAAATACTGTTACCAGGGAGTTATTCTGTGTAAAGTTTGCACATGATTGATTTGCATGGGAAATGGCATCTTCTGCACCAAAAGATATATTTCTGTAGAAATATCATATCCTCCACAGAAAAAAGATGTAGAGAACAACCACATACACATTTTGCACAGAATAACTCCTGTAAAGATTATCATTTATCCAAAGTTCATCTCATCACAATTTCTAGATTTTCAAAAACATTTTTTACTATATTCAAATATTATTTCAATTCCTAGTGAACATTCTAGAAATACACATAGCCTCTCAGTATTTAGGGATTGGATAGCACTTCAACAGTAGGAAGGAGGTTAAAAGTAAGAGGGATGAAGTTGCCCCTTTAGCTGAAGTTTAGTGAGAAACATTGTTTTTGAAGGCCAAGTGGCAGTTTTCAAAAAAACCCAATATGCAGGTGGTTTCCAGCTATTTTTCTTAGTTAGCTGATAAACAAGCAAACCTTGACATCTTTAGTACCTAAAGAGTAAGTCTTTGAAAACATGATGCATTCTGACACCTGGAAAATGCAAAAATAGAAAAATGTAATTGTGCTTTCTTATGCCTAAGAAGTTGGACCCATTGAACTGCATGTTGGTAGCTTTTAGAAAGCGTAATCTCTGAGCCCTTGACCTTATCATTTCTGTAGGATGGGAGTGTGTTTACATACGTTTGTGTACGTAGTATAAAGGCAGCAAGTGTTTCTTTAATTATTGATGCCGATTAATGCTAGTTTTCTTTATATATAGAACCAAGTGACGATAATTCAAACATTTTTTTTCCGTACTGAGGCCATTATTTCTATAAAAGAGTTTTGAGTTAGCACAATGGCTGTTTTCCTGTTTTAATTCACACTGGAATATTCAATGAATTGCATATTTACTTTATAATAACAATAATGCCTGTTATTGCTCCAGTGGATGATTAATGGTGTGTGTGTGTGTGTGTGTTTGCATGCAATCATTTCACATCAGACAAGGCCCATGATTGGGGGAGGCAAATGACAAATACTCCTCAGGGCCCCCCACCCACCCCCAGAGCAGGACAGTATGCTCACTGATCTTATTTTTCTGTAGTGGCTTTCTGGTAGAGGATGTGGGAATAAAAGAATATAGGGAAAGCCCTTCTTGATCAATGGGTTCAAATGACAAGAAAGGAGATTCCACCCGAACATTAGGAAGAACTTCCTGACCATACAAGCTGTTCAACAGTGGAACTCTCTGCCTCAGAGTGTGATGGAAGCTCCTTCCTTGGATACTTTTAAACAGATGGTCATTTGTCAGGGATACTTTGTGCTTTTCCTGCATGGCAGGGGCTTGGACTAGATGGCTCATGTGGTGTCTTCCAACTCTATAATTCTATGATCAAATCAGGCAGGGATATTTAGAACCTATAGCTAGTGAGATCTAGTGCACTGCCACAATAGGAAGAGGAAATATTAGTTTTCTATCCTCAAATCCCTTTCTAAATAGATATTCATAATCTTCCTTAAACCGTCCCCAAATTCCTCTCGGAGTAAATTGGATTAGTCGCCCAGGTCAGGAGTGAATTCTAAGTAGGTTTGAATGACAGTTTTTCTTGAGTGGTATTAAGCTCAAAGCCTACAAATCCCAGTGTACCCTATTTCACACTAACATTTTTGGCACACAAGCTAGCCAACTGATTGCAAGAGAGCGCAATAGCTCACTAAATGCTGAAATGTTATTATCAGTCATAAGGGGGAAGGAGGAAATTTCTGGAAGATTCTGAGGGACCCCAAAAGATGTATCAATCAATAAGAGCAAGGCTATGAGATACGTTTCTGCACTATTTACTACATCTTGTGAAAATCTCCATCCCTTTCTCCCCTCACCCCTACATGTATATTCAACAGTGTATGCATATTTGAAAAATGTACAGAGATAGTTATGGTGCCCCCGGTGGTGCAGCAGGTTAAACTGCGGAGCTGCTTGATTTGCTGACCAAAAGGTCGGCAGGGAGTGGAGCAAGCTCCCACTGTTAGCCCCAGCTTCTGCCAATCTAGCAGTTTGAAAACATGCAAATGTGAGTAGATTATGCTCCATGCAGTCATGCTGGCCAAATGAGGCGTCTACGGACAATGCTGGCTCTTTGACTTAGAAATGGATATGAACACCACCCCTCAGAGTTGGCCATGACTAGACTTAATGTCAAAGGGAAACCTTTACTTGTACTTTGCAGAGATAGGTATATACAATTATATCTCATGCACAAGCCCACTATAATCAACAGGACCTTCATATCCTTGAAACCTAGGCCTGTTTTCTTATAAGGTTTTGTATAGTAAGAAAAACATACACAAAACTGGGACAGGGTGAGATTTATACTTAAAACTGGAAAACTTTGACTAGTTCATGTTTTAGACATTTATTTATTTATTATTTATTACTTCAATTTTATATACCGCTCCATCCCAACAGGCTCGGAGCGGTTTACATAAGGCAACATTAACAATAAATACACTAAAAAACCAATGAAAACAATGCTAAAATCATACAGGCAAGATTTTTTTTATCAGTTGTTTTGCATCTTTTGAGTGTTTCTGTTGTAGATGAGTCTCCGAGTAGTAATGACAACAGGGAGTTGGAGGCTAGGCAGGCAAAAAGGTATACTCGGGACCAAGACTCCATTGAAGAGCAACAACATCAGAAGGTTTGGCAAATACTTAGCGAGCCTACTGATGAAGATTCATTTGAAGGTTTCAATGGGGATGGTGGGCTTGGCAATGAAGAGTCTTCTATGGGGAATGATTCAGAAGGGGTCAACAACGATATGGATTGGACAAAAGTAGCAGAAGTCAGAGCTGTGTGTGAAGAACCTACAAGTAGTGACACATTCAGGGGTTTCATGGGGGATGGGACTTGGAGTGAGGATGGATCATCTACCACTTGGGGAGATGTAAGTCATAGTCAGAGAAGGGCCTCTTGGCAGGCAAGACAAAGAGTTGCACGTGAGGCAAGACTTGCAGCTGAGCATGGGGAGTTGCCTCGTTCCAGTTCTGATGAGAGTTTGTAAGATTAAAAAAGGGGCTGTTTGGCAAGGTGTATTGCGGGTTGCCGAAGCTCTGGGCGATTGTGTATTCCTGTTTGTTCCTGTACTTCGTGGGACAACACTCTCTCCCTGTTTGGGCCCAGTTTGGTGTATCATTTTGCTGTCCTTCTCCTGCCCTGACATGGATTGGAAGTTCGTCTCTGCCGTTTGCCACTTGACTGCTTTGCTGATGTTTACCTCTACTTCCTGGTTCTTTGGTGATGACTGCTGTATTGGCCTGACAACGTGTTTGCTCCACATCCGAGTCGCTGTGCAAGCTGAAGTGACAGCTTGTGCCTTTTTCTCTGTGCAGCATTATTTGGTGTTGGGATTTAAAGTGGGTTTTATAGCTATTTAATTCAGACCTTTTGCTTTTTGCCTCCTTTTGATCGTTTGGTCTGTATTTTTCTTTAAGACTGGCAGCACACTGAAGTTAAGTGTTGCTTGGGTCTTTTTTGTTTGACTGAACTGATATTTGAATAAACTTTAGTTACTTTGGACCTGGGTTTGGCTTCCTACGGCGTCTGTGTCTTGACAGTTTCATTGTTTAGACCAGTGATTTTCAACCTTTTTTGAGGTGCGGCATATTTTTTTCATTTACAAAATCCTGGGGCACACCACCAACCAAAATGACACAAAATGACACTCTAACACAGTAATACATATAGTTAATATGTTTTAAATGTATTTATACACTCACTTATTGTGAAACCTGGGCCTGTTTTGATGTTTTGTCCAGGGCCCTGTTCAGCATTTTCATTTTCCCTTCTCAAAAACTTCTCCATCACTGTCACTCACTTGTCTTGCTGTGATCCCAAATTGCCACTGTCACTTGACGTGCAGGCTGCAGCACTAACTCTAACTTTGTTTACTTAGCCACGTCTGAGCGAATCAAAGATGGCGCGACCATAGCACTCTCGCGTCACTTCTTAGGTGACGCGAGAGTGCTATGGTTCCATTTCTTAAAGGGACAGATGCACCTTATAGTTTATATATGAATGAAGTTTGAAAATAATTTCCCACAGCACACCTGATGATCTCTCACGGCAAACTAGTGTTCCGCGGCACACTGGTTGAAAATCACTGGTTTAGACATTGTGGTAGCATGTTGCACCATGTTGATATTTTGGGTCCTCATTCTTAGGACTCTATTCTTTTCAACACTGAAACCATATCATATTTATCTGTATAGAAAGAGATGCTGAAGTTTAACATAAGGGCTGTTAGAGGTCAAAATCCCATGAAAGCTTCCATGCTTCCCCCTCACTGAAATGAAGCTAAATTTAATTTTCCAGCATGCTTCTTAAATGAACAATTGACAGAAATCAAATGTCACTGTAGTATAATCAAACCTACTGCCTTGCCAAAAGAAAGTCACATCTCTGCATATTGTACTTTATAATAGCTCCTTGCCCTATCTTTGTTTTTTTTATTTAAAATGTGAAAAATGTTTTAGCTAGAGAAACAAATTCCCTCTTATAGAAAACAGCTGTTCCCACATATTGTTTCTTTAATCACTGCATGTTAGAAAGAGGATGGTGGGGATCAAGACATTATTTTTGTCCCAAAAGAACAGAATCCTAGAAAATTCAGACAGCAGGTAATTTTGTTTGAGAAGCAAAGACCACTTGGGTTTACATTAAACGCATATCATGTCATAAGAAAAGCAGTATTTACATTCAAAGAGGGAGAATATAGAAAGGGCGAGTGTGGAACAATAGAGAATCATTAAATTGCTAACTTTCTTCTTCAAGAATCCAAAAATGTCACAAGCATTTGAGAACACAATCTTAGCCTTGTATTTTGAAAAACATGTCAGATATTATATGCAGGAAGGTTGTTGGCCTGGAGAGATAGTAGTTATAGGACAGAAATCCTGGTTCTCAGAAATCCTAACACCTCTCAACAAAGGATTCCCCCAGGTAGGAAGCAGTCAGGCTTAGAACCTGCAAGGCCATTCAATGCTAAGCAAAGTGGCCAATTTATTTATTTATTTACAGCATTTATATCCCATCCTTCTCATCCTGAAGAGGACTCAGAGTGGCTTACAGAATACACATACAGCAAGCATTCAATGCCGATTATACAATTAACAAGGACAGACAACACACACAGGTAAAGGCCATTTCCCCCATCTTATTTCAGGTATCTTGGAGGCTGTGCTCAACTCTAGCCATGGGTGTGTGTGTGGTGTGCCAAATAGGTGTTACCTCCCATTAATTTCTTTGGCCTATAGGTGAGTTCCATGCCAAGTTGTGCTCTGCATTTTTGCACATCATGCTGTATTTTAATCTTGATGTTCTTTGTGTTGTAAAAATGTCTTTTAATATGTTTTTATTGTATTTTACCTGTTGTGAGCCCCACTAAAAGCAGTACCTAATAAATTTAATCTTAAAAGCAGTACATTTTTTCTCTACTCACATGTTTGCTTCCAACCTGCTAGGTGGGCAGGTGAGCTGGGGCTAATGGTAGGTGCAATCCCGTCTCAGCCTCGAACTGGCAGCCTTCCAATTAGCAGGATTTTTCTGCAGCACAGTGGTTTAGCCTGCTGAGCTAAGCCCAGCCCAATTACAACATCCACACTTGCCTCAAACAACAAGAGTTATTTCTCCCACCCTGGAATCCCACAGATATATAAACTCCACTTGCCTAGTTTCCAAAAGACCTCACAACCTCTGAGGATGCCTGCCATAGATGTGGTGAAACATCAGGAGAGTATGCTTCTGGATACAGCCCATAAAACTCACAACAACTCAGTGAGTCTGGCCATGAAACAAGAAATCCTGGTTCTGTTTGGGAAACATTTTGGAGGTGCTGGACTCTGAGGTAAAATCCTGGATTACAAAATCCACAATCATCTTCATTTCTGTGTAAGCTGGTGGCAGGAACCACACATCCCACCCAAGTTTAAGTTAAATTATGATTTCCACAACTGAAATAAGGATGATATTCATTATAAATAAGAATTGAATGTAAACAAAGGATGGTTTGGACCTAGTGGGTCTTGATGCTCTGCCACCACTACCCCATTGCCAACTCTGTAGTCCAAAACCTGTACCAGCCCTAAGCCAATCCTCAATTTGGAGTGAGTGATGTGACCCAATGAAGAGAAAAGGGAAACCTTAGTTTATGAAATGGAAAGTCTTCCCTTTTCTTTGGAAACAGCTGCAAGAGTTAGCACATTGGTTTGCATACAGTCAGCCTTCCACATTTGCTGAGGTTAGGGACAGACAAATCTGTTGAAAGTGGGGAAAAAACTTGAATAAAAATGTTTTTAAAAATATTTCAGAAAACACCTTTCTAAGAATGTCTGCATACTCCAACATGGGTCTTTCCACTGAAGCTGGCCTTGGAATTGAACAGAAGGATCTAGAAATTCCTGTAAAGGTGTTTTATGTAGGAATTTCTAAGGGCACATCTACACTGACAATTTACGTTTTATTTATTTAATTACTTTATTTCTAACCCACTCTATCTTACCCCGAGGGGGATTCAGAGCAACTTCCAATTTTGGCAAATATTCAATGCCACAAAAAAAAAATCAAACAATACATAACACAATTAACCGTTAAAATCAAATAGACAAATAAATACAATTTAAAATGATTAAAATAACACAATTTAAAACAATTAAAACAAAGTTGATTTTATATAGGGTCAGCCCTGCAATGGTTATATGCCACATGGTCTTAACCTTGGGAAAATCAGCTTAACATGGCTTTCTGTTGGGTTTAGCTAGTTTGGAGAAAACAGGAATCCTGACTCAGTGATTGTCAAGACAGCTTGGCTGTATCCTAAGTGAAACTGATGGAAAGTGTCTTGACAGCCATTCCCATGCTCCTGGGCTCAGGCAACTCAGGGAAGTGGGATGGCTATCCCCTCAACCTCCAGGTAAAATAGATGGGGGTGTTATGGCTGTAATCAGCCACAACACAACCATCTATTTTACCTAGAGCAGTTCGATGAAAAGTCAGAATGTCACAGTTTATGGCAGCTGCAACCAAGAGGGAGGGTCTCCAGCAGGGTGCTTGTCCAATGTTTGGAATGGCTGGGCAGTGGGGACTCCCTGCCACCTCTGAGGAAGCTCAAGCCACCAAGTGGGGTTTATTTGGATCTGAGACATCAGATTGAGCTTGTTTTAATGGACAATGGAGATAGGCCCTGGGTATTTCAGCAAGACTGGAGTAAGTTGACTATAGCAGTGTTTCCCAACTGGTGTGCTATGGCACACTAGTGTGCCGTGAGCGATCATCAGGTGTGCCATGGAAAATTACAGTGGAGAGAGAGAGAGAGCCTAGCAGGAAACATCAGGTAACGGAAATGAGGCTTTCCTGGCCGAAGCAGCATTGCTAGCCAGCCTGGCTGCAGTCAGGGAGAACCCTTGGCATCCCTCCCCCTCTCCGGCAGCAAGTAGGGGGAGAGAGAGGAGGAGTCCGCGGAAGCTGCTCCCGTCCGACCCCGCTCCAGGAGGCTTGAGGCGAGGCTTTCTGCCCTCTAGCCCCTCCGCGCCGGGGAAGGGGAGCAATCCCTCATCTCCTGGCCGCTCCTGGCTGGGCTCCAGGTTCACTGCATAGCATAGCAGAGCAGAGCAGAGGCCGGGATGCGCAGCTCCACAGCCCTTGTTGGTTCCCAGCAGGGAAGCCGAAGGGACAGGGGGAGGCACTCCTGGGGGGTTTGAACCCCTTTGGAAAGGAGAGCTGGGGGTGGCAATGGCTGCAAGCCTCCACCGCAGTTTGTTCCAAGGCTTGGAGCCACCCCATGTGCTCAATTCCTATTTGTCCTGCTCAGCCAAGCCTGCCTGTGCTTCGGCCATTCAACGCAGCCCTCCCCTGCGGGATGGTGACGGGCCTCCTGCACATGGGCCTCCCGGGGGGGGGGGGTTTGGCGGAAGCAGCGACGTCACGAGGGGGGAGGGTGACAGTTAGTGTCATTTTGATTGGTGGTGTGCCCCAGGATTTTGTAAATGTAAAAAATGTGCCGTGGCTCAAAAGAGGTTGAAAAACACTGAACTATAGAATCAACACTAAAGGACTTAGATATTCCCCAAGAGTACATTTTAATCAAATTTGAAATCCACAAAAATGAAACCTGAAAATATGGATGAACAATTAGGATCGCTTAAGTATGAAAATGGTTCCATCATGTTCCATACTTCACAGCAATGGTATGGATGGTTTCTGAGTTTAGATATAGAATAATTTGTGGCAGGTAGTAGGGTGCAGGTTCGAATGTGATTAGATCAATAGGTACTCTCTGGCGGGAAGGTAATGGCGCTCCATGAAGTCATGTCAGCCACATGATCTTGGAGGTGTCTACAGACAACACCGGCTCTTCGGCTTAGAAATGGAGATAAGCACCAACCCCCAGAGTAGAACATGACTGGACTTAATGTCAGGGGAAAACATTTACTTCTACCTTTTAGTCATTTTCATATTGAAATAAGGGAGGAAAGGAGGCTGGCTGGCTCTTAGATTTCATCACCAAGATCATGAAATATGTATTAAACACTATGTTCAAAAGTAGGAATTTGCATAATAATTCAGAACATGTACAGAATGCAGTTATCATCAACATTCCTAAACGAGAATAAAGCATAAAACCAAAGTTTCATGTTATTGTCTCTTTTATATACCAGAACATATATTTTCAGGAGATAAGCAGACTTTCCAGATTAAATCATACTCACTGCGTAAGTACTGTATAGCCTTGTTCAACCTTTCCCTGGAATAGATGTTCAGGGAACCACTAAAGCAAGATAAGTTATTCACTGAAAAGGTCACATATCTTTGATATTGTCTTACTGTTACACTTCTGGGCACACCACAGCCTCATTTATCTGAATGGCCTGGAAGATGTCAGGAGGATAAATTCTGATACTGTTTACATTAGGCTACACATTCAATCTGGATTTGTGTAACTCTGAATTTCAAATGGTGTGATAAGATGAGGTAGCATTACATAGAACTTGCCGCACCCTGATGTCTGGACATTAAGATTTCAAAGTTTCCATTCAAGTGGATAGACACTCATTGACATTTGGGCCTGATGTGATAGAAGAAGAAACTCAACTGTGCATAGGCAATTAGGGGGCTGATGAGACTAACTATCACCATTATTGAGTAAGACCCGTTGCCAATAAAATGGCTTCTATATAGAAATGGGGAGCCTCAACGTTTTCATTCTGAAAATGAAACAGTATTTGAAATAAATGTTCATCTTTATTAAACACACATACATGGAGAACAAATTGAACATAAGGAGTTCAGATAAACCATTTTGTTTTTATACTCTTAACAGTGAAGATTTGAGACTTCCCTCATCCTTTTTTGGTCAATCATATTTATTGAGGAAGCAATTATCTGTTTAGCAATGCCCTTTCAACATATATCCCATAGCAACAAACCTTTTTACGTGAGCCCACAGTGTCGCAGACAATTTAGAATGTGTTTTCATGGGTATTAAAACCAGGAGAGCCCTGAGTTTGCTCTTGGCTGCCCCCAAGACATTTCTCTATTTTGGGTAAGTATTGCAAGTTGAACTGAGTGAATGTGGTTTAGGAAAAATCAGAGGATAATCCAGAATTTGCTTAACTTTCTGGAATAATAATAATAATAATAATCTTTATTTGTACCCCACCACCATCTCCCCAAAGGGGACTTGGGGCCCAAAATACAGTACAGCAAAATAAAATACAAAGAAGCAGAAACTATCATCAAAATAACTACACGAAGTAACAAAATAAACAGTTACAAAATAACATACTAGAGAAATAGAACACAATGGGTGGGTCAAATGCATTAGAACAAAATTGATAAAACCCTGGATGAGATAAGTGCTGTGTTTCCCTGTGGTTTTGGGGCAGTGTGGGGAGTTAGTTATCTCTCTGGCATTACTTTGCGAATGAAGATTCTTAGGAAGGACTCATCCCATGCTTTTTACAAGCGCGCTGGAAGTTGGATGTGTCCTTCGAGCCTGTGTAATGGATTTTTCTGGTTGAGCGCAGTGTGCACAGAACTGGCCTCACCCTTTAAACCAAAGGTTCATCTGCCGGGGCCTAGCAAGCTGGGATGGTGGCAGTGAGGTCCTCAGGTTGTAGGTTTGATTAGAGTTTCCTTCTCTTAGATGGTTGACCTTACAGGGTTAGATGGGCACCATCTGCCCGGGTTTGAATTTAAAGTTTTCCTTCTCTTAGGATGGTTGCCAAAAGGCTAGAGAGCCCATCTTGCCCATTGATGCTCTTTGTCAGACCCTTCAGTTGTGACCTGTCTGCATGGGAGGCCCTACCGGTTATAGTTAGTTATAGTTAGAACACACAGTGAATCACAAGTAACATGATTCGATGTCCTAATATCGAATTAGATTTTTAAAATATGTTTAGATGTATGGGCTCTTTTAAGGATATCTTCACACAGGGGAAAACCCCATTTTGCTGCCTTCTCAAAGATGATTGCCAGTGGTTCTGAAATAACTTCCACTAGTTCCTTCACTACTCTTGGATGTAGTTGATCTGACCCTGGGGACTTGAATTTGCTTAGAGCGCCCAGGTATTCCTGGATGACTTGTTTCTGTATTTGGGGTTGGATTTCCCCTAATCCTTCATCCACTCCATGATGCTGAGGTTGAGGACGGCTCTCTTTTTGTGAGGCAAAGAAGGCATTAAGTAGTTCAGCCTTTTCCCTATCCCCTGATGAATAAAGCATATTCATCACATGTAGAAGTCACAGATTAGTATTCATGTTTGCTCAGGGATTTTGGAGTTTGTAGTCCAAAACCTTAACAATATAATGTCATTCGACTATTATGAATCAAGCTCTAAATTCTTCTTTTGATGTAGCATCTTTTACTATACTCTTTTAAAGTATGTATACATTTGCTGGGTGGATGGATGGGGTGGGGGGAAGAATAATGAATGTGGTTATGTTTCACAAGCATTTGTTGCAATTCTGAATAACTTGTGTATAGTACAAAAATAAAGATTTTGGCAATAATCTAGGTATTCCACATTTTGCTCTACCAAATCATGAAATACCTAGCATATGGCCAACAGATTATATGGTATATTTATAGTATTTCAATATTAACAGTCTTGCTGAGTGATGACAGATGAAATTACTTGCAAACAGTCCTATTTCAGTTTTATAAACATTCTGGAAGACGAGTCATTCTGCAAACTATCTAAATTTGATAAAAGAAGAACAATATTCCTGTCTCAGAATGTTACCGAAATAATCCTGGAATTGCATAAAGAAAAGGTTGGCAAGTCACATGGTCTACATTTCAATTAAAAAGCAATTTTCTTGCAGGCTGAATTTACCATATTATGCAATATCACTTTTCTGCAAATAATCTTACAGGTTATAATAACCAATCTGATAGTTTTCACAAAGGAGCAACAACAAAAAGTGAATCCAGTCTAACTCCAAGATATCAAGATATATGCAAAAATTGTACCTTTGGAGCTATGGGATTCCCCCCACCCAATTTTCTGGGAATTCTAATGTTGAAGGACAGTAACATTAGTTCAGGGTTTAATGCATGTATTTCTTCTCGTATTTCCTGAATTCACTGAATTATAATGTTTCTTTTCCCATTGCCACCACTAATTTTTGGCATCATGATATGTTGACAATCCTTCCCTATGACCAAAGGCACAGCCATTTGGCCAAAGAGAAGCTTTCAAGACCCTGTAGATGAGATCACAGGGATATTTGTGAGACTGGCATTTGCACCAGTCTCAGCAAATGGGAAGGGAATATGAGGAGTCTGTTAAGGCAGTGCGCCACTCCCATCTGCATTCTGGCAGCTTGCGAAGGAGACGGTTTGATCGGGCTCCTTTCCTTTCCTTCTCCCCACGTTACAGATGTCTGGTTTTTCTTTAATATCAGGGTGCTAGGTTGGGTGCTGGGGTCCCCTGTTTCTGGTGGCTGGATGGTTGTGGTGCGCAGGTAGTTTGGGACAGCAGTGATGAGATTCTGTGGGCACTTTTTGGATGTGGAGCCTCTCCTGGCTGGGGCTTTGCAGCCATCTGCGTTGCCCTGACCATCTCCCTGGCCACCTTGCAGGCTTGAATGGGCACTGCCCTGGATGGGTTTGCTACATACACTTTGGGCGGTGGCCTCATTGCCCAGTGCATGCTATGGTAGCCTAGTGTCTTGTGATGCTTCCTTGTGTGATGGCACTCAGCAGGCTTTATCCACAAAGTGCTGCAGAGGGACAATTTGCCCCAGTGTGATGGGGTGGAAGGATGTAATCTCATTCCACCTTTGCTAACTCCATATTACACTGGAGCCAGTGGAAGATAGTTATTTTAGCACTGCACTACAACTCTAGAGATCAAGATACAAATCCCCACTCAGCCATGAATACTTGGTGATCTAGGGCAAGTCACATTATTTGACTCTGTGGAAGGCAAAGGTAATCTGCCTCTGAACAAATCTTGCCAAGAAATAGGCTTGATTTAGGATGACCATAAGATGGAAATAATTTGAAGGCACATAACAATGACAGTATCTGATCACAGTGCGTGTTTTATTGTAAATTGCCCAGAGCCACCTGGGATGAGCAATTAATAAATCGCAAAATAAATAAATAAATAAAATATCAAAATATTAAGGTGGATTTGTGGTGGCTGGTTCACATGCCACCTAACATCTTGAAAATATTAAGCAATGGATTCCTAAAGATAGCTGGTGGCTGGTGTTCCTGTGCTGGGAGAATGCCCAGATGCTCTGTGGGCAACTGGTAAGTATGTTTTAGACCTCTAAATGAGAATATTCTCAATTTTTGCCATCCTGTCTTTGTTGGAAACATCATCATCTTGGAAATACATTCTGTCCTGCTGTCATTTATCAGTAATACACAACTCTCTGTTTTTTTTTTAGGTTCATGATGTCATGCCACTACTTGATAGGGTTTTGGCTACTAAGAGCCAGTTGACTTGTTTCATTGAAAGAAGTAGAACAAACTCATCAGGCAGAAAACAATTCTATATTCATACTTTTATTAATCACAGTTTTAATCTGTATTAATGTATTGTTGAAAGCTTTCATGGCTGGAATTACTGGGTTGTTGCGAGTTTTCTGGGCTGTATGGCCATGTTCCACGTCAGGAAAGAATACTCCTGGAACATGGCCATACAGCCCAGAAAATTCACAACAACCCATTAATCTGCATTATTTATAAATATATTGTAGCAAACTTTAGTCCAATTGTTGGGAAAAAGGTGAGATATAAATTAATTCATGAATGAATTAAATAAAACGAATCTGTATAAAATTAGATTCTTAAGGGCTCAGAACTTAATTAGCTCTTCTGCTAATGAAAGGGCTCCTTCTGTTTCTAGAAGGGCCTTGGATACAATAGAGCAGGGGTGCTCACACTTTTTCAGCATGCGAGCTACTTATAAAACAACCAAGTCAAAATGATCTACTTACCCACTACAAAATTGTGAAACGTATAACACAATATCTGCTTTGAACTGGGTTTTCTGAGTCCACACTGCCATATAATCTGATTCAAAGTAGATGACATGGGATTTTATTCAACTGTGTGGAAAGGACCTCAGATAACCCAGGGCCCTTCCACACATCCTATTTTACAGTTGACACACAAAAAATGATTTCTTACTACTCCTGCCCTGCCTGCGATCTACAGGACGCCCTATGCAATCTACCAGTAGATCGCGATCTGCCTAATGAGCACCCCTGCAATAGAGATTCTAGCTCTCTTCCTTCAGAAGTTACTTCAATTTATAGGGCCAGGTTATCAGGGAGAAAAGAGAAATTAGCAAAAACTGAGCTTTATAGTTTGTTTGAAATTTGAGATATACATTTATAGCATTTACTGTATAGAACTGTGATTTCACTCAAACTGCCATGAGTTAGTAGTTTAGAGAGGCACTGGGCCCCTCCACAAAGTGCAAATACAAAGATTACATAGAATGTTGCTATGACAGTTAAAGTGGAACCAAAGCCATATAATTCTACAGTGTGAGAAGGCCCTGGACTACTGACCAATGAAAAATGCTTTATGTAAGATGATGATTTTGTTTTATTTATTTATTTATTTGCACTTAGTAGCCCGCTCTTCCCCAGAGGCTCGGGGCGGCTCACAGCACATTTGCAAAACAGTGGAATAAAACAGCATTAAAACACAGTTAAAAGCACATCTAGAGTGTAATAAAACATATGATGAAGAGATAATGATGACAATTCATTTGCACAATCTGGAGTGCTTAAAGACCTATACTGGTATGATCTGGTTGAATTAACTTGTATAACCCTTGATAGATACCTTAAAAATACCCATTTGCAAACACTGTTATATTTTATTTTTTCCTACACTCAATGATGATATTCATGGAAAAGAAAATATATTTCCTGTGATCATAACTATTTCTTCTCCCTGCTTTAAGACAAATACAGTTTTCACTTGACAACAGCTCCCCCGCCTCACCCCAATTCTGTGCACAGCTGTTGCCTTTCAATTCCACTGCAATACAGTCGAATGAAATTTGCACTAAACTGCAGAAAGGCAAGGGGAAGAGTTGGTTTACTTTACAAACATGATGCCATCTGCTTCTGAGAAACCTGGATTATGAAATTTGATATTGAGAAATCTGGTTTAAATAGTCTAAAAGTCAAGCCTTTCCTGTAGATGAACAGATAAGGCTTGTAGATGATCTGGCTAGTATCAGTTTGATTTTTGTAAATAATCAGAGTAGTTTCTAATATCCTTTCCTTAAACCGAATACAACACATATGTCTGGAACTTAACTTTCCTGCCTTTTTTAAAGTCCCCCGAGTCCTGACAAATCCTGCAGTTGGGTAGCTGCTACTAGCTATCATTGCAAATTGTGTGAGAATGTTGCAGGAATCTGTAGATCGGAAAGAATGACAAGTTTGTCCCTCCTTTGCCACAGTGAGGTTTCCTAATAAGGCTTTTTTTTTTTTGCTATATGTAATATCATTTTCTATTCCTCCCTGGTAATATTTGCTTCACTGTTCTTCTGATTCATTGGTAATTAGGTTTAGTACTGCAAATTTGTGCTCTATGTGGTTTTTGAATTTTCAGGCATGTTTTTTAGAAGATTCGCCCATTCTTCTACAGAAAAGTTCAAATGCCACAAATAATTGTCTGACTTGGTTTGACTAAGAATGCAGAAAGGCCAAGAAAAAGGTTAACCAAAGAAGCTAAAACATATCCATAAGAAACCTATTCAATTCAAAATGTATTGCATTAGCCGCAAAGCCATATCAAACAGAACAAACCATGTAGAAAAAGTACATATATCAAGCATTAAACAATGGCTCCTTAATGTGCAGCAGTACATTAAACAGCAAATATTCTCCTATCACCTCTACCCTACTGATTTTTTTGGTCAAATATCCTAGCGTGTATAACCTTCTATTTGATCCTCATGAAAGCTGTTCTGTGGTTATTAATTCCCTTTTCAACTCAAACAAAATATTAATCTCATTATTTAACTTTAATTCTTAATATTTCAATAATATTAAATATTTTATTTATTTATTTATTTATTTATTATTCGGTTTTATATTCCGCTCCTCCCTGCAGGCTCGGGGCGGATCACAACAGCAATCAACAAAACAATAAAACAACAGTGTTAAAAACCACAAGGGTTACAGGTTCTTAAAACTCATGAACATGGTCATACAATGCATTTCGGGTTATCCAAAAGCGAGTCTGAAAAGGGCAGTCTTGCACGCTCTCCGGAAGGGAGCGAGCTCTCAGATTTTGATAAGCTTTGAAGCTGCAAAGCTACTCAATGCTAATTAAGGTGATCAATTGCAACATTCACACTTGACTCCAAGAGACAAGAGCTCTTTCTCCCACCCTGGACATTCCACAGATATATAAACTCTACTTGCCTAGTCGCCAACAAACCTCATAACCTCTGAGGATGCTTGCCATAAGTGTGGCAAGGAGAGGATGCTTCTGGAACATGGCCATGCAGCCTGAAAAACTCACAGCAATCCAGTGATTCCGGCCATGAAAGCCTTCGATAATCCTTCGATAATAGAAATTACTGAAATAATGACTGACAGCTGCACAGGTGTTGTTGTTGTGTGCCTTCAAGTCATTTCTGACCTATCGTGACTTTAAGATGAATCAATTACTGAGGGTTTTTTCAGAAGTGGGTTGCTTTTGCTCTTCTCATAGGTGGAGAGAATGTGACTCGCCCAAGGTCACCCAGCAAGTTTCCAAAGGTAATTGGTTTCAAACCCTGGTTCCAGTGTTTTAGTCCAACACTCAAACCAATGCACAGGAAATGTAATTTTCACTACACATTTAGATATAATCACTATAATCTAAGTGAAAAGAAACTGAATCTGAAACATATCTGTGCAGACTATAATCAAGTTGACTAGGAACCAATTCAGCCTGCTGTCTAAATGCCAAGTAATGATGTATCAAGACACAGATCACACTGGATGTATGATTTGTAGGGAAGCAGCAGTTGCTCTTAAAGTATAGTGTCACAGATTTGGAGGCATAAAGTGATATATCAGACCATGGAAAATAGAGGACTTTTAAAAAAAAACTATTGGTGTTATTTTACCACATAAACAAAAATACCCGCAACAAATTTCTGTTCCAACTTTATGTACTAAATATATCTGCCAAACATAGAGGTGTTTTTTTCTTTAAAAGAGGAATAAATGCATTCACTTTTGCACTGGTCAAATTGTGAACAAATTTTATTGGCATCCATCTGACCGAAGACCAGGTAGGCCATTGATTTTGCTATGTCCTAATTAATGATCCTTGATGTGGGATTTACTTCAATGTTGCTTTTACTTTAATGTGATTTTATATTCCTTTGAAAAGCAAAGTAATTTCATTATTTCATAAATCAAGACAATGCAAGAACAGTAGAATCAGAATAACTTTATTTTGTCCAGGCTTGGGTACAGCCCAAGCAGTCTAGGGTTCAGTGCTTTAACAATCTTTTCATTTGGTTATGTACTCGACCATATACTTAGCAGGATCCAATACGTATCTTGGGATTAATCTATATGGGCCAGGAACAGAAATGCTCTGGACTCACAGTGCAGGCCTTGGAGCCAGCTGAACACTTTGTTTTCAACAATCAGAGTTGAGTGTACATGAACCAGCTGGGTCGAGAGTGCATTGATCCTACTGGATTGCCACCTTACCTGTCATTGCTTCTGCTGCTAGATGACCACAGAGCTTCAGAACTGAGCTTGCCCCATCCTCCCTGCATTACTAAGGAAACAGGGCTGATTTCCCCATCTTTCTGGACATTGGTGTCTATACTGATAAGATGATTGCAATGATCACGAGTTGTCCTACAGCTCTGAGGCCATGTGACAGTAGTCATCTGGTCCCTTTTCCCTATGTTGATGTATGTATTTGTAGTTATTAGATATTTTTCTTTAGGATCAATACCCTGAACGTTGGTTGTGGTGTTAGATAGGTAGGCTGTTTTTGTTTTGTTTTGTTGTGCAGGCCTTGGTGCTGGTGGTTCATGTAGACAGCAGACTGGTCTGCATCACATCCAACTTTCCTTAGCATACAGCTAAACTGAATTAATCTGGTGAATGCCACAATAAAGACTGGAAGTCTCTGGATCTGATGAAGACAGCCAGGGGTGACTTCCTGATTAGTGCTGTCTATAAATAAGCCCTTGGGTTGGAAGTGTTAGTTCAGTACCTAAATGCACTTGACTAATTAAACAAATGATTTTAACAGGGGGGCATTGTTGTTGGAGTACAGCTCCCAAAAATCCTGCTCAGCATGTACAAGAGCAAGAGATTGCTGAAACTAAAATCCTGCAGCATTAGGAGCTTCCCAAGTTGGAAATGACTGATCTCGGCAAAGGGTGGTGTTTCAACAGTTCTATGGCTGACTGCAAACACACATATCTAAGGCTTTCCAGTTTTATGCCCCGGAAGCACCTAACAGTTTAGTACTGGTGTAAAATGGTTGAGAATGTTTTTTTGTCACAATGCAAGGACTCGGCCGGCCCCTTAATCACACACACAGAGACGATAATCAGCTAACTACTATTTTATTGAAGAATGAAGAACAGATGATAAAGCAATTGTCCATAAAGTAATGAAAGTTCAGTTCAAAAGTAAAGAGTCTGTAGCAAAATCCAAAGGCAAGGGTCTTGGCACAAGGCTTGGCAAAAGCTCCGCAAAACCAAGCGGATCTGGAACAAGGCAAAGTTCCAACAAGGCTCCAAGAGACTTCTTGGCAAGGTACGAGCCGCAACTTGGCTCCGTGGTCCTTTCCTCGCTACACTTCGCTTGGATAGAAGTGGCCGAGGTACTGAGGATCTGTTCCCACGGATCCTATACTTAATTCCCTTGGCGAGGACCCCGCCGCTCTAGGCTTCTCCTCCAATCTATGCTCCGGGCCCTCGCCCCCTTTGGCCGGTCTAGGCTGTGGTGCCAGCCCCTCCTGCTAGCCTCGATGCTCCGTCTCCTATCAAAGCTTCGACCTTGCCTCCCTGCACCTGGTTCCCTATCTTCGTGAGAGTCAAACTCCCCTTGCGCTTCCATGGACTCATCCTCCTCCGTTTCCCACATTCGTTCCTGTGACCCGTGCCCCCCGGTTTCTCATAGCCTTCGCTATCACTGCTATCTGAATCCCTCTGATCTTCCACATTCTCGTATGGGTCAGGCCATCCATCATCCCAGGCCAGACTCTCTGTGAGAGAAGAAGGCCCAGCTAACTCATTAACCCCTTCTTCCAATCCCTCCAAATCCTCCTCAGAATCTTTCTCAGCTGCCGCTGGTTCTAATGCAAGTGGGACCCCCGGTGCTGCCCCTTGCCCCCCAGGCATGAAAGGGAACTGGGTCGCTACATTTTTGTTCTTATTGGAGAACCAGAAAATGTTATTTTAATACTCCCAAGCTAACCGGTGTCTCAAGACTAAATTACATGTTACATGTAAATGATGCAACAAAACTATTGCCTTTTTTTTCTAAGAAAGACAAAAATCAAGGGAAAGAGACTTTGTTTTTGAGCATAGGAGGAAACTGAAATGCTTAACCTTCTTGGGACCTACTTGGGAACTGTGATTCCCCTTCCTTGGGCATATGTGCCCCATTATATGTGCTGGTCATAGACTGTAATAAATCATTGATTGATTGCTTAACCTTCTCACTGTTATGTATTGCCTACTTAAATCTATTTCTAATTGTTTCCTGAGCCCAAGGTACTAGATTTACATTTGGAAAAAACTGGGCAACTCTCAGCAGAAAATGACCAGCAGGAAAGACTGAAGTATCTCTTTTCCTCCTGCATCTGGTTGCTCTGATTTACAATCTCCCAATGCTATTTTTTATTTTAAAACACCAAAGACTTTGTCACAGGAAAATTCACATCACCTACTATTGGGCTTTACTTGATCCACTGGAGTAGAATAAATAGATGTTAGCTAATTTATTTTGATTTGAAAATGAAAGAAAAAAGGGGAAAAGACAATGAAGGAGAATAACAAGGGGTAAAAATTTGCTACAAATAAAAAACCATAAAAAACAAGAACCAAACACAGTAAAATGATGACTTAGAACTAAGAAAGGATAATAATAAGATACCCATGGGGTTATCTACCAAACTAAGGTATTTAATGTGTGGTAGTGATGAGTTGGAAAAGATTAAGAACAACAATTTGTTGACTGTAATGGCGAGGGCTCAACCTCCATATTTTTTTGGCTGCCACAAAGCACTGGCTGTGGAAAACCAGCTGCCTTCAGTTACAAGCGGAGTGCAAGAGGGAGGCATCTGCTGGAAGGAAAAGCATGAGGACGGAAAAGGCACCACTCTAGGGCTACAAATCAAGAGAAAAGAGAGGGTTTTTAAAAGGAAGCCCAGGGTAGGATAGCTCCAGGTCGATTGAACTTCCTATCCTGGGAAGTAGGGAAGCCTCCTTAAAATGCCTTGGAAAGTTGCGTGCTGCAGGGAGAGAGTGTCACGCGCACTTCAGTGCCTGTCTCCTCTAGAGTAGAAATAGCTTTAACTAAGCATTAAACCCAGTCTCCTCTACATACAGAATGGAAAGGATTTCAGAAAGAGTGGTAGGTATCTTAACTCTGATGCATTTAATCAGGGCCAAACTAAGGTAATTTTAAATGGTAAGCGAATGGTATTTTGCCCCCCCCCCCAACCCAATAACTTAAAAATTATATGTATATATAGAGAGGGGTGGTGGTGGTGCATAGACAAATTTTGGCCCTCCGGGTATTTTGGGATTCCTACTGGCTGTTTGGAATTGTGGGAGTTGAAGTCCAAAACACATGGAGGGCCGAAGTTGGCCCATGCCCCATACACACACACCTTCCTTCTGAACTCCACCAATGTTAGAACTGAACCAAACGTGGCACACAGGAGTCCCACGACCAACAGAAAACACTGGAAGGGTTTGGTGGGTATTGACCTTGAGTTTTGGAGTTGTAGTTCACCTCCATCCAGAGAGCACAGTGGACTCAAACAATGATGGATCTGGACCAAACTTGGCACCAATACTCAATATGTCCAAATATGAACACAGATGGAGTTTGGAGAAATAGATGTTGACATTTGGGAGTTGTAGTTGCTGGAATTTATAGTTCACCTACAATCCAAGAGCATTCTGAACCCCACCAACAACAGAATTGGGGCAAACTTCCCACACAGAACCGCCATGACCAACAGCAAATACTCAAGGCCATCCAGTCCAACTCCCTTCACCAGGGCAAGAAAAAGTCATCAAAGCCCTCCTGTGTGTATGTCAATCATATATAGATAGATATGATTCACACACACACAGATATAGCATCCTAGATTTGAAATGGGCCCCTAAAGAAGGGTAATTCTATGTTGCATGCTCCAGAGGAGGCAAACCAGTCCATTTCCACATCAACACTGACAAAAGAAGCAGCAAGAAATACAGTGCTCCCTCGCTACTTTGCAATTTGCTTATTGTGGACTTGCTGTTTCGCAGATTTCAAACAAATATTAATTTAAGATATATTTCATGGTATTTTAGCTGTTTTATGGGGATTTGCTGCCACGGCTCCTCAGTCATCCCTCCCTCCCTCCCTCCAGCCTTGAAGGGCCTTTCCTTCACTTTATTTTAAGTTTATAAAGACTTAAAATAGTGAATAACTACTAAAATAATGTATAAATATTAAAATAAATAGAGCGTCCCTAAGGTAAAGGTAAAGGTTGTCCCCTGATGTTAAGTTCAGTCATGTCCAACTCTGGGGGTTGGTACTCATCCCCATTTCTAAGCCAAAGAGCTGGCATTGTCCATAGACACCTCCAAGGCCATGTGGCCAGCATGACTGCATGGAGCGCTGTTACCTTCCTGCAGGCGCAGTACCTATTGATCTACTCACATTGCCATATTTTCAAACTGCTAGGTTGGTAGGAGCTAGGGCTAACAGCAGGAGCTCGCCCCGCTCTCCGGATTCAAACCACCGACCTTTCAGCAAATTCAGCAGCTCAGCAGTTTAACCTGATGTGCCACTGGGGAATCCATTATATTATATAGCCAGCACTAATATTACTTATATTATATTATAAATTATAATATATAAATACATATTATATTTTATAAAGATTATACTATATACCTGGTATTAATATACATTGGTATTAAATAATAATTCTCTCTCTCTCCCTCTCTCTCTATATATACACACACACATACAACAATTAAATAGGAATAAATAATATTGAATATACTGTATATTACTTAATACCTAATATTAGATAGGTATTAAATAATATTATAAATAACTCTCTCTCTCTCTCTCTCTCTCTCTCTCTCTCTCTCTATATATATATATATTTATTTTATTTATTTATTTATTTATTTGTTCCCTGCAGGCTCGGGGCGGATAACATCATAAAACTCGGCTGGCATGTAGCATCCATGTCACCGTACAATAAAATACAAACATAAAATACAACATTGGTCCCGAAGTTAAAATTGTGTACATGCCGTAGCATTCCCTGAACCAGGGTGCTGATTGAGAAGATGAGTACGTTCGGCTTGCTCGCCTGCCGAAGGCCAGTCTGAACAGGGCGGTCTTACAGGCCCTGCGAAACGGGATGAGCTCCGTGGCGGCTCGGACATCGTCCGGAGAGAGTTCAGAGAACCGGAGCCGCCACAGAGAAAGCCCTTGCCTGGTAGCAGATAGGTGACAGGCGCGGACCGATGGAATCAGGAGCAGATTCGACTCCTCTGAACGTAGTGATCTCGGGGGTATGTATGGGACAAGGCGGTCCCTCAGGTACGCAGGCCCTAGGCCGTGTAGAGCCTTAAAGGTTAACACCAACACCTTGAAGGCAATTCGGTACTCAATAGGCAGCCAGTGCAGCTGCCGAAGGATGGGCGTGATGTGCTCCTTACCGCGCTCCCGTCAGCAAGCGAGCAGCGGCATTCTGCACTAGCTTGAGTTTCCGAACTGTCGCCAAGGGAAGGCCGGCGTAGAGGCGTTACAGTAGTCTAGTCTCGAGATGACCGTCGCTTGGATCACCGTGGCCAGGTCGTACCTGGAAAGGTAGGGTGCCAGTCGCCTAGCCTGTCGTAGGTGAAAAAATGACGCCCTGCTGGCCGCGGAGACCTGGGTCTCCATGGTCAGCAGGGGATCTAACTGGACACCTAGGCTCTTAACAACTGGCGACGGGTTAAGCCGCTCGCCATCCAGGGTAGGCAACCATATTATATATGTGGTACTAACATTAAACAACTATAAAATAATATTATAAATAAAAATAATATATATTATATATTATTTTATAGCCCTGGTATGGATATTAAATGATACATGTTGTTGTTGTTATAAATAATACAACAACACAAATATTATATTATATACCTAGTACCTTGCTTGCAAGCCTGCTCTGGGGAGCAAGGGTCCAGGGGTTGGACTAGGTGCCCTCTGGGTGCCCACGTGGCCTCCTCCTTGCCCTTACCTGGGGGCCAGGAGCAGGACTAAGTGGCTGCGCGCTGGCTGGCAGGCTCATCTGGCAGGGAAGTCCAGCCCTCTTCTGCCTCCTCCTCCCTCACGCCCTGCCCGCCTTCCTCAGTGGTGGTGGCAGAGGAGGAGGAGGGAGCCGCCAAGTCAGGGTTTCTCCGACCGCAGCCTCCCTCTCCTCCTCCCTCGCCCCAGGTGCACTGGCAGCAGCAGCGGCAACAGAGGGAGGAGACGGGCGGGGGGCAAGGGAGATGGGAAAGGTGGGCACCTCTGCCCCCTCCTCTCTCGCCCTGCGCAAGCCATCCTCCGCGGAGTGGGAGGGGGAAAGGCATGTGCAGGGTGAGGGATAAGATGCACGCAGGGTGCAGGGTGAGGCAGGGAGAAGGGAAAGGCGTGCGCCTCTGCCTCCTCGTCTCTCACCCTGCGCTAGCCTTTCTCCCACCCTACCAGCACCTCTGGGGGCATGGTGCCCGACCCTGGATGTGCCCTTGGCCACGTGGTGCCCTGAGGTGGCCACTTAATTTGCCTCCACTAAGATCCACCCCTGCTTTTAATGCAAGTTTTAATGAAGGATATAACAAACTATGCCTGAAATGATGGGAAGGGAAGGCTGGGAAGTCCCACTCCATAATGGGCCAGATAGAAAATGAATGTTTTGGCTTCCCTGATGAATAATGGATTTCTGTCCTCTCGAATTTGGGAGGCTCCCGAAAAAATGGATCTGGACCCCCACTGAAATCTGGGACACTGAAACTGATGACAGTTTACCTGGATTACACAAGCCTATTAAATTTATCTCTTTCAAGACCTGCCCTAACATGATGGCAGATAATGATTAAGGTCCAAAACAGTATCAACCAATACAGAAGTCATCCAATACAGCATAGGTAGACAACTCAACCAGGTACAGGGGAAATGTTTTATATTTTCATGGCAATCTAGACTCAGCAAAAATCAATTTCAGTTTGTTTTACCTTTTGGTTCAGCCATTTTGGGAAGAATGCTGAGAAATAGGAGGAAAGTAGTCCAAACTGCTTTGGTATAGTTTTTTAAATGATGATGATGATGTGATTGCTTTTAATGTCCCCAAAATTGGAGGGAATGTGCTGGGACATTTGAGGAACTGCAAAAGTCCTGTAGTGTGCACGTTGCCTATTTCGTCACTCTTGAATTAAAGCAATTTGCTGAAGTTGAGCAGGTCTAAGCCTAGATCGAAAGATAAATTTAGGGGTAGACATGCTGGCAACAAAATCCAAAATTGCTCTTTTTTAGATTTTGGATTTTATTGTAGGTGGTTCTGTGGTGAAAGTTCTATGATGAAAGAATGATGGATAATATTTCATGTACCTGCCTTGTTGTGCATCTTCAATTTGTTCTGCTTGAGAGGTTTGAAAAATGCCTTTCCGTTCGTAATGTAGTGCTTGTCAATTTTGAAATGTCAGACAACGAGTTTGTAAACTGAAAAGAACAATCTAAAGAATAATCCAAACAAGTGTCAATGGAAGCCAGTTACGGCCTTCAGGACTCAGTTCTGGACTTTCCCAGACAAATCCTGAAAGAAAAATAAAGTGGTGGTAGCAGCCTTCTATCTCTTTGGGATGTGGTCATCCCAAAGCTCTTGACAAAGTACTGAGAGACTTACTTTCAATACCCTCAACTCAGAAATATATACCAGTACATATGAAAATTGTTTATTTCATATTTGGAGCCATGTAACAGTGCAATACGTTGACATTAAAAAAACAATCCCCCCCCCCCCCCGTTATTGACATTAATATGTGGTACTGCAGCCTCCAATAGAGGCATATCAATACATTGGACAAAACCCAACAAAATGAAGGGATAGTGAATAAACCACCTGTTAAAATAGTGGTAAAAGAAGCAGCATCAAGGAAAATATAATCAGACATAAATCTGTCTTCATATAAAGCAGTTTTAGTACTAGAACATAGGTCATCCGTATAAATTGGTGACAGGTGAATTTACCACCACAAAAAGAAAATGGTGTTTTAGTCTGCCTATGTGAAAAGCCACTTATAACAATTACTTCAAGAAAGGCCAAAGGATGAAAATTAATGAGTTTCTTTTACAATTCATTTTCTTGGTGAGCTTTTCTTTTTAACAATTATCTTTGCCTTTAAAGAAAACCGTTTAAAATTAGAATAGTTGTAAGATTTGTGCATTAGTCACAGCTCACCATCACACTCTGCAATACCGAGGTAGAAATTTGGGCTTTTAAAAAATGAACACAAGGTCAGAAAGTTAGGAAATGGTCCAGTAGAAATCTCATCACTGGGGTCAAGAAGCAGAGTGGTAAGTAATGGGTGAGCTGAAGTTGAATGGCTCTTAGTAGCAAACAGAAAATGAAACGGCAGCATATTGGCTGGGAACGGAGTATAATATAGGAAGAAGTTGCAAGAGTCAGGGCTATGTGAATAGTGAACTATAGAGTGCAGAAGTGGAGAGTGAGACATGAATATAAGCATCAGGATGACACTACTCTTCTGAAAAGTGCTTCTAAATTCTGGATAACTAAGGGCAAGTCTGTACTGGTTGCCAAATCAACAGTCAGTCTAAAGTAAAAATGATACAGAATGGCCAAATCATCTGCAGCACTGCATTAGCATCAATATGGTCCAGCCAGGCTGAGACCTCATCGTCCTCACTCACCTTCTGTGTTGGAAGTCACCTTTTGTGTTGCAAGACTTGTGGCTTCTCAAGGCATTCCTGACACAAACAAACCCTTCTGTGCTGCTGCCACTCCCATCTAGTCCCAGATCTCTATGTGAGCTCCTGATCATCTCAGTTGCTCCTACTCAGAGATCAAGGTGGGGGTGGGAGCTGTCTCTTTGTTCTCCTGGTAGTACCAGGAGAACATGTAGACAACACCCAGGTCGGCACAGACTTTATCGCTGTCTGGAACTATGCAAAGAGAGGCTCTTACACTAGCAGAAAGAAGGAGGGGGTGAGCTACCCATCTTCTTCCTGCTTGTTCAGGTGCCTCTATTGATGTCAGGATGGGGTGTCCACAATGGCCAGGACCTCACATGGACTTCTGTGTCTGGCTGGGAGCCATGTTAATGGAGACATGGGAATGGTCCTTCCCCTTTTCCCTGTGCTGTTGAGCACTGGAAAAGTGTGATGGCACTAATGTTCCATATAGATACTGGGCCAGTCTGAATTAGATGCATTCTAGCTGCCCAGACTGCTTTGACTCTGTGGAATATTTCAGCAAACTCTGGAGTACCTCCCCACTTGGCCCGAAATGGGCAAAGCAGGTTTAACCCAGGAAAACCTGTAATATTTATTGGAAGTAGTTGAATATTGTTGGGACAGGCAGCAGTCAATTTAGGGTGAGTCTGGGTTTTCTTGTCCATGTAGACTCATTTAGAGCCAGACTTAGTGTTTTTGGAAATTGAGATCATCCAATGTTTCTTTATCCCAGAATGCATTCTATGTATAAGTGACGTGAAATATCCACCAGGCCCCGGTTTCAATCTTGAGACTGAACATTCTTCTACATCAAGCCAGCACATCATATGGCCTGTGGGCCACATGCAGCCCATGGAGGCATTTGGTGCAGCCCACCAAATATCCCCTGCCACCCCGCCATCCACACTTCAGGCTTCCCCCGTTGGTTGAAAGGAAGAAAAAAGTCACCACACACACTCTGCTGCTGTACACCATGATGCCTGCCTTCCTCACCCCTGTCTCCACACTCCTTGCTCACCCAATCCCTCACTCAATCCACCTCTGTCACCAGGCTCCCGATTCACTTCACCCCCATCTCCATGCTCCCTGCTTATCTTGTCCAGGGGAGAGATAAAAGGAAGAAGAAGAAAACGGAAGAAGGGGAGGAATGAAAAAAAGAGAGAGTGAAAGAAGGAAGGAAAGATGGAAAGGAGAAAGGGGAGAAAAAAAGAAAGGGAAAGAGGGGAGAGAAAGGGAAACATAAATAAATAGAAATAGGAAAAAGAGATTGAAGGAAGGTAGGAAGAAGGGAAAGAAAGAGAGGTGGGGAAAAGAGAAGTAAGGAATGAGGAAGAGAAAAGGATGGAATGAAGGTAGGTAGGTAAGAAGCAGAGAAAGAAGAAAAAGAAAAAAAGTAAAGTAAGTAAGAAAAAGAGGGAAGGAATTTAGAAAGTGTGGTGTACTGGTTTGAACCTTAGATACACTAGGTAACTTTAGGGAAGCCACACTCTCTCAGCTTCAGAAGAAGATAAAGGCCAGTCCCCAGTGAATAAATCTTGACAAGAAGGCTCTGATAAGGTCGCCCTAAGTCTGAAATGACTTGAAAGCACACAACAACAACAGCAATGACAATCCCAATTAGTCATTAATTGTACCTCACTTGGAAAGTGAGGTGCTAAAAATCATAATTTGACTTAACCTTTCAAATTTCAGCTCTTTACACCTCAGAAGCTTGATTTCAAGAAGCATGATCACAATGGAAGTTACAAGGCAGAAAATCTCATAATATCTGCTTTGAACTGGGTCACACTGCCATATATTCCAGTTCATAACAAGTTGTAACATCTTTTATTGTTAATTTTAATTCATTGGTGTGGAAATTAGAGATGCTAGCTTTTACTGTGTTGTTATATTGTTGTTTGCTGTGTTGTTATATTGTTGTAAACCGCCCCGAGCCTGTGGGAAGGAGCAGTATAGAAATTGAAATAATAAATAAATAAATATAAAGCAGGTAATGTGTGATTTTATTCAGCTGTGCAGAAGGAGCCTTAGTGATAGGATCCTTGTGTATCTGACAATTAAGGGTCCTTCCACACAGCCCTATATCCCAGACAGAAAATTCCACAATATCTGCTTTGAACTGGGTTATCTGAATCCATACTCAGATAATGTGCCTTTATAATGTGCATTGACAACCTGTGGTCCTCCAGTTGTTTGGGATTCAGACTCCCAGAAGCCCTAGCTAGCTTGTCCAATCATCAGGAATTCTGGGAGCTGAAGTCCAAAAAACCTGGAGGGCTGCAGGTTGTGCAGGCCTGCATTACATAGTTTTGGGGATAGGGCCTATAAATGCTTGTGCTGAAATAAGGACCTTATCAGATGGGCAAGGGTAAAGTAGGGGAAATCATGGAATAGTGGAGGGGACCGTAAGGCTCTGTTCTCTTCCGTTGGGGGGTCCGTGGTTTTTGTTTTTATGTTGTTTTCCCTTCTGACCCCACTTTCTCTTCAGCTCCTTTTCTGTTCTTCTGGTTTCTGTTGTTCACAGCACTGCCATCATGGAGTCCCGCTGGAAGTATCCCTGCATCATGTTATGGGCCCTGTGGGACTCCTTGCTGGCAGGGAGGAGAAGACACTCCTCTTCCTGCATCTGGTAAGGTCACACATCAGCCTTAAATAAATCAGCCTCAGCCTTGCTTCTCCCCTCCCACTTTTCTTTTAGGCTATCAGCTAGATCATATGGACAGGGTTGCTTCTTCAGTCAAATGTGGTAATTATTGTGGTAATTATTGGGCTAATTTCACAAAACTAAAAGCAGATTGTCCCCTAGCATAATAGATCTACGGCCAGGCTAGGAAATGTCCCTTTATTGTTAAAGCTAAATTGTTAAACCTGAATAGTAGTTTGAGAGATGTGCAGGCAGACAGATATTCAAGGAAATGTGGCAGTATTCTTATAAGGAACCACTGGAGCGTACAGAGAGGCATCACTTGTAAAAGAATACTGACATGTCTCTTATTCTTATAAGATACATAAAAGAAAAGGGCCCTCCTGGAATTGAATGCTCTGTTCAGGTTTAACATGAAGATCAGAAGACAATTGCAGCAGCTTTGTTCTTAAAGGTTAGCTATCTTGATAGAATATCAACAATTCCACTTATCACATATACAGTGGATTATCTTTCAATACAGTTCTCCCTCTGACAGTTGTTTAAAGTGTTGTTGCTGCAATAGTTCCCAAGATTAAATTCAAAACTTTGATCACGAATAAATCTAGGTAGTTAAGTTATTACCTTGGCATTTTGTTTCTGTCTCGCTTGTGTTGACACAGAGGAACCTGAACTAAGGATTCTAACTCATATGATTTAGGAAGGGGGTGAGTCACTTATAATTCGCTGTAAGGGCACATCATTATAGCACGTAATTTGTCATAGTGATCAACAAAGTCTGGAAATTCAGACAAGTAAAGCATATTTTACTGGAGAATTATGTTCAGATCTAGGTAAATGCTAGCCTTGTTTGCACATATTTTTTCTGATGTGTTCTTTTTTATGACTCATTCATGATGCTCCTTACGTGATGGGTCTGAACATTGAATCCAGACAAGACAGAGGTACTCAAGGCTGAACGGGGTATAGGGTTACAGCCTGTGTTGGATGGGGTTACATTCCCCCTGAAGACACTGGTTTGAAGCTTCACACACACACACACACACACACACACAGGCTTTTCTTTGCGAACGAAGATTCAGGAAGGACTCATCCCACGCTTTCTACAAGCGCGTTGATGATTCGGAGGTTGGATGTGTCCTTTGAGCCTGTGCAATGGACCTTTCTGGTGGAGCGCAGTGTGCACAGAACTGGCCTTGCCCTTTAAACCAAAGGTTTGTCTGCCGGGGCCTAGCAAGCTTAGGACGGTGGCAGCGAGGTCCTCAGGTTGTAGGTTTGGTTTGAGTTTCCTTCTCTAGATGGTTGACCTTACAGGGTTAAACGAGCACCATCTGCCCGGGTTTGAAATCAGAGTTTTCCTTCTCCTAGGATGGTTGCTAAAAAGCTAAAGAGCCCATCCTGCCTATATATATATATATGTGTGTGTCTGTCTGTGTGTGTATGTATGTGTATATATATATATATATATATATATATTGTATATATATACAGTATATATATACACACACACACATACACACACACACATATATATACACATACATATAAACATACATATATACATACATACTGTTGTAGTTGAGCAAGCTGAGCCTGTAGTTGCTACAGGTAGTAACAGGGAGGAGGATACTTTGTCGGATATGTCACTTGAAGAGGGAGGTTTGGGCAGACTTACTGCAGCTGGGAGGAAGAGAGCTGCAAGTGTTGTGAGTTTGGAAGGTGCAGAACAAAGGAGAAAGGTCCGACAAATACTTAGGGAGCCTACCAGTGATGACACTTTTGAGGGGTTTGAAGCAGAGTTAACCTCAGAAGAGAGTGATACAGAGCTGGACTCAGCGTTGGTGCAGGATGTCAGGAATGTGTTAAATGCTGAGTCCAGCGAAAGCTCATTTTTTGGCTTTTCGAGTGATCCTGATTGGCCTAGTGGGAATGTTGAGTCGGATTGGGGTCCTTTAACTGTTCAGCAAAGGTGGGAGGATTGGAGGAACACACCCAGTGCTGCAGCTGTGGGGACTGAGGCAGATTTGGGTGGGGAGTCTGATGACCCTGATTTGTAAGGGTATAAAAGTAAGGTCTGGGGATTTGGGACTCTGCGGTTGGCCAAGGTGTTGCTGGTGGGGTTTTCTAGTTCTTGTATCGTGTTATTCTTGACCTTCGTGCTCTAATTCTTGGCTTCCAGCTATCTTGACTACCGCGTTTCATTTGATCATTCCTGTGTTGCTCTCTGGTGGATAAGAAGGCACTCCTCCTTTCCTTCTGGGTGAACCATCGCATCACACAGACTTCTCGCCGTGACAAAGACACAACCAAGGACAACAGACGGACATCTCTATGTTTATTTGAAGACTCTTTTTGGGGGTTGGGTTTTTGGGACTTTTGAAGCCAGGTTGTGGCTATAAGAACATAAGAACATAAGAAGAGCCATGCTGAATCGGACCTCAGCCCATCTAGTCCAGCATTCTGTATCACACAGTGGCCCACCAGTTGTACATTTTAGGTTCTAATAAACTGTTTATTCTTTTACTAAATTGGGCGTGTCTTGAGGCCATCTGTGGGAGTTACAACACATACATGCACAATCTCAAGCTTGACACCTCTCCCACCTTTCTTTCCCTGCACTCTGGTCCCCACTCTTCCCTCCCTCCCTCTCTCCTGACCACCACATGCTCTCTCCTTCACTCCCACCCTTCTTTTTCCAGGCCAGGCCGCTCCAGTGGTGGGGCAGAGACAGAATGCAGAGGCGGCAGCAGTGGTAGCAGAGGGATCACCAAGACAGGGCCATGGCTGCCTCGCCCTTCTCTTCAGGCCCAGCACCGCTATGGCAGCAGCAGTTACAGCAGGGAAGCCTGCTTGACCTAGAGCCTGGGCCTAGGGTGACATGTGGGAACTCGGCAGGAAGGCCTCCTCCTGCTCCTCCTCTGAGGTGCCATAGGGAAATGTGGGATGAGCAAGACCTTGTCAGGGAAGGAGGAGGAGGAAGAGGCGGTGGCAGCATCTATGCTGGAGAAACAACGAGTATATAGTCTTCCCTCGCTACTTGTATATTTTAAAATTTAAAAACAGTGAGTCCACATGAAATAGCGAGAAAACACTGTGTGTGCAATGACTATTGGCATGGCCCCAAATTATGACTGTGGATGGCGTGGTTTTCAATAATGGTTGTAATGTTTTAACTGTTTTAATGTGTAATAATTTTAACCTTAATTTAAATGTTTGAAGAGTTCCCTGTGTGTAAAACAGCCTTGAGTCCCTTTCAGAGTTGAGAAGGGGGGAGGGGATATAAATAAATAAAATAAATAAAAATAAATAAATAAGAATCCTCCTCCTCTTTCTTCTATTTCTTACCCATCCCTCCCCAAGGTTTGAGTCAGGACACAACATAGATTAAAATACAGTATAAAATTTAAAACACATAAAATAATTGAAAACGCATAGATTAAAAACGTATAAACATAAGATTAAAACACTAACCGTAGCATATCAAAATCATCCATGCCTATAAAAATGTCAATTTAAAATGCATAGTTTCAAATAAACTGGGAAGAGATAGGCCATTAATGCTTTTTAAAATTCAGACAGCATGTTTAGCTGTTGAATCTCTTCTGGCAACTCACTCCACAGTCTAGAAACAGATGACAAAAAAGCTTCTATGGGTGAGAGTTGCCAATCTAGACTGGCTAGTTTAAGTAAATGTCCTTCAGATGATCTGAGTGTATTGGGTGGATTGTACAGGAGGAGGTGGTCCTGTAGGGAACATAGACCCAAACCATGTGGGATGTACAGGAGGAGGTGGTCCTGTAGGTAACGCAGACACAAACCATGTGGGATGTACAGGAGGAGGTGGTCCTGTAGGTAATGTAGACCCAAACCATGTGGGATGTACAGGAGGAGGTGGTCCTGTAGGTAACGTAGACCCAAACCATGTGGGATGTACAGGAGGAGGTGGTCCTGTAGGTAACGTAGACCCAAACCATGTGGGATGTACAGGAGGAGGTGGTCCTGTAGGTCCTGTAGGTAACCTGGGTAACGGAGACCCAAACCATGTGGGATGTACAGGAGGAGGTGGTCCTGTAGGTAACATAGACCCAAACCATGTGGGATGTACAGGAGGAGGTGGTCCTGTAGGTAACGTAGACCCAAATAATGTGAGATGTACAGGAGGAGGTGGTCCTGTAGGTAACGTAGACCATGTGGGAATTCAAAGGAAATACCCAACCCTTTGCCCAGAAACTAATTGGCACCCGGTGGAGTGATTTTAGCATTGATGTGATATGCTCATACCTGGGTATTCTTAGGACCAATCTGGCTGCCATTTTGAACTCACTGGAGTTTCCAAACTTAGCACAGAGGTAGCTCAATGTACAGCACATTGCAGAAGTCAAAGCTTAAGGTTTTCAGTGTGTGCATTACCATCTTTATTTAAATTGACTTGAAATTCTCAGAAATAGATAGATAGGGAGGGATGAAAACCTATCAATAGATAGATAGATAGCACCTGATCTAGTAATGCAGATCTTATACCCCTCAGTGCTTCTCATTGTACATTTTCCTTGTCCATCTCCTTTTATGAGATACAAAATTAGGTGTAAAACGGAAACACTCGTGCCCACCACTGTTTGCTTTTTTGAAAAGACATTAGTACTATCCAACATGCTCATTCTCGGAATGCCAGCTTATTAAAAAGCATGCCATTATGTGTTCCCTGGCAGCATAATGGCATCAATATCCCAGTCAGTCTCCAAACAGGAACTTGTGAGGGTTAGTGACATATGCCTCACAGCGTTGTGAATCTATGACAATGAGTATTAGCTGAATATCAAAAGAAAAATGAATGACAATGGTACGTATTAGACTAGAAGCTATTCTCCAGGGGAAGTGATGGAATCACTTTTTTGAGGATATTTACAGCCTGAGAAGACAAAGGATATGAGTGGAATCGAGATTTATTGCAGAATGCCCACAGGGATACTAGAGGTGCAAAGAGGCCCTTTAAATTACTAATTTCTGTGATTTATGGCTTTGAACTCTTTCACTAAAGAATTTCGCTGCTCTTAATGTTGCCACCTAACGTGAAGACGGAAAAAAAGCCTTGTGGATTTTGCTTCCCAGAGCTATTGTTTGATTTATAAGAGATGTTTTTTAAAAGTTCACACCATTTCATAGAGGGAAAAGGGGGGGGGGCACCGTTTTTGCTAAATGAGTATTATGAAATACTGAAAAAACCCTTCCAAATAAGTTTGAGAAATTGCTCACAATCTAGCTAGAATAGGGATTCATATCTGCCACAGTAAATATATTTCATTATACACACCTAGAGGGTAGGCTAGATACTCTTTCATATTACAGAATTGGAGCCCCCAGTGGCACAATGAATTAAACCCTTGTGCCGGCAGGACTGAGGCTGAAAGGGTGGCAATTCGGATCCATGGAGCAGGGTGAGCTCTCTCTGTCATCTCCAGCTTCTCATGTGGCGACATGAGAAAAGCCTCCCACAGAATGGTAAAACATCCGAGCATCCCCTGGGCAACGTCCTTGCAGAAAGCCAATTCTCTCACATCAGAAGCGACTTGCAGTTATCTCAAGTCACTCCTCAATCACACACACACAAAAACCTACATAATTATATCACTTCGATTCCACTTTAACTGTGATATTATGGAATCTTGAATTTTTGAATTTATGGAAGGGCATTTGTGGAGCTTGTTCCTAAAAAGTACCAAATTCATCTGAAAAACACCATGAGAATATGCATTCTTTTGCGATAAAATGTAATATTCCAAGCCCTGTATCAAAGTGATTTGATTCATTCTGATAATTTTGTTATGTGCATAATGTTTGCCTACTAGCCAACAATGTGCTGTGACCTGTAATCTCATTTTTCAATTTTTTGGGTGATTTGGTACCTTTTGGAAACAAACTCCACACTTGGAATTCTCAGCCAGAGAGCTCTAGTTTCTGATAAATTATAAACTCTCAGCTACAAAGTTCTAGTTTCGGATAAACTAAATTATATAGTAAAATGGAATTATAGTGTTGGCATTGTATAGCATGAATAGATCCCTGGCTAGTGCTTCAGTAACTGAATGACTACACGAAATATTTACTTCATTTATTAACTTTGTTTATATTCCGCTCTTCTCACCCCGAAGGGGACTCAGAGCGGATTACGGTACACATACTTGCAGACAATCCCTGCAGTTCAACATATGACATATAAACATGTGACATTTATCACAGTACAGTACATACATTTTTCACATATTATACATATATAGACAAACAGAAGCAAACTTTCTGGCCACCAGGGGGAGCTGACGCAGCCCTCACCTCTCTCAGCGTTTCCTTCCAGCGTCCCTTTGTTGTTTCTTCCGCATTCCTCATGATTCTTTATGGCCTCATAAATAAGTCAAAATTTGCCTCCCCACTTTAATGTGGTACCTTATCTCCTACTTGACAAATGTAACTGTTTTTCGGGCTGCAAAGGTCAGCAGCAGGCTACACTTAAGGTTGAGAACCCACCTCGACCCAGGCAGGCCTCGAACTCATGACCTACTGGTCAGAGAGATCTTATGCAGCTGACACTTAGCCAGCTGTGCCACATTCCCGGTGCTAGTGTTGCAGTAACTTAAAAGGTCAATCAGGGATTTAAAAACACAACAAGCAGAGTTCTAGACATTAACTATTTTTAGTATCTTGCTCTCTATAATAATAGAAATTTGGAGTTAACAAGAAAATTTCATGGAAGCAGAATCTTTATTTGAAAAGGCAATTGTGTCATTCCATCCACAGTAATTCTGCCATAATCTCAGATTGATGGATATGAGAGCTCATAAAATTAAAGAGCAATGAAAAGTTCTTTTTTTTATCCTGATAGCATATTTTTAATTATCCAACATGATTTCATGTTTGCAAACTATTTGAAAAGCAGTCAGTCTTTATTTATGTTTTGTTTGCAATTTTTGTGTCTCAAGTATGAGCCAGACCTCCCAAAGCTTGGTTGTAGCACATAATACTAACTTTCATTCTAGGACAGAAGTTGGGAGGAGTCATTGGGCCTATGTTACCTACTCAGTAGGCATGAGAAAAATGAAACGGAAATTAAAAGGATTCGTAAGAGATTCGTATGTAATGGGACTTTTGAGGTTTTACGGATCGCTACCGCGATCCCGGAAGTAGACTTCCTTTTACGGTCCTTGAGGCCAACAATTTGCGTTATGATCGTAAGAAATTCTTAAGTATTAATTAATTAATTAATTATTGTACTACTCACTTCTCCCTGTCTTCTCCCCTCATTTCCTTCCCGCCTTCATTCAGCTTCTTCTTTTTCCCGCATTTCTATGAGGAACTGGAAGTGACAGCTGCTGCTAGGTAGGCTAGGCAATGCATTCTGGAAAGTGTAGTCCTCCAGGCTTCCCCCTTCTCTTCCCCGTTGCTCTGCTGCCATGCCCCATCGCAGGGGCCTGCTTCACACACACACACACACACGTGCGCACTTCTCCTCCTCTCTCTTTCCCCTCCTCCCTTCTCTTCGCTCTCCCCATCAGATGCTTCTCTTCCCTGTTGCTCTGCCATGCCCCATCGCAGGGGCCAGCTTCAGCCCTCCAGGTACGTGTTTTGGACTTCAACTCCCACCATTCCTCACAGCCTCAGGCCTCTTCCTTTTCCTCTCAGCCTGGGCAAACTTGGGCCCTCGCTCCCTCAGGATCGGGGTGAGAGAGAGGCAGCGAGGAGCGAGGGGGGGGGCTCCTCCTCCTTTTCTTTTGCTGCTTCCAAGAATAGAATACCCACTCCCTCCCTCCCTTCCTCCTTCCCTCCCTCCTTCCTATTTGGAGAGTCCCATCTAGAATTCAGTGTGGTTTATTCAAGTTTTGGCCTACAACTCCCAGAAATCCCAGCCAATTTACCAGCTGTTAGGATTTCTGGGAGTTGTAGGCCAAAACCACCTGGAATGCGCATGCTCTGGCATACGAATTACTAACGAATTTCGTTAGTACTTAAGTTACATTTCCGAAATTTTTGGGAAATTTTTGTAAGTCTTTCTTTTACTAATCAAAAAAAATACCCCCCCATTTGATATAAGAATCGCCATTATAGGATTCTAAACCATGCCTACTACTCAGATGTCCGGACAATGTGCAACCTATTTTATGTTGTTAACAGTCAAATATTCCACATTGGTGTTCCAGGAGATTTTTAATAAGAGGCTTTTATATGAGCCAACCTGGTGTAGTTGTTTGAGTGCTAGACTATGAGTCCTGGGAACAGAGTTTGAATCTCTACTAAGCTTTGGAAACCAATTGGGTGATCTTGGGAAAGTCACACTCTCTCAACAGACAAAAGACAACAAAGCTCTGTGAAGAAATTTTGCAAAGAAAATCCTGTGACAGAGTACTGTAGGTTAGCAATGACCTCCGAACGAGTCTTGAAGAGAAACGACAACGCAGAAAGAAGCGCAACTTGGAAACAACATCATCCAAGGAGACTTTCTGCTGTGCTTTCTGCAAGTGGACTTGCCTATCTTGAATTGGCCTTTTTAGTCATCAACGTGCTCATAGAAAGCGTGGGATGAGTCCTTCCTGAATCTTCACTCGCGAAGAAAAGCCAAGAAAACAAGGTACACAACAATGTCCCCACAGAAAATTGCATTAAATGGTTAGTTGAGTTCAAGACTATATGAGTGCATGCATTCACACAAAATACAATACCCATGAAAAAAAAGAAAGCAGTTAAGAAGGAAGCTTAACCACACTGGAATCATGCCTACGGATATAAATTGCAGTTGTTTTGAGTAATGCTTGAATTTGACTGGTTTATCTTTGAAATAATTCTTTGGAAATCTAATCCAATTAATATTTCTTAACATCCGTAGAACAAGTGCAACTGCACTTTGATTCCTGAGTTTTAGACACACAATTAAATATGTTCTAAAAAGCAGCCAGGCATTTCAGTTTGGAGCCCCACATATCTACAATTTTGTAAGCAGTCATTTCATAGACACACAACTCTTCATTAATAACTTCAGTAAGCGAGATGTTCATTACTTATACTGGTATGCTCAAGAGATCAGTAAGGGCTTAATCTCTGGTAAATGCACATAGGAGTGCAGCTATTCACATCGCGGTATTGGTCATGGGGAATTGTTGGAAAAGGATGAATATCTTTGGGAACATGAGATCAGGGTGAAGTAATCTCCATCTGTATTGTATTCATAAGCAGATCTTTAGGTTAGTTGAAGAACTGAACATTTAAACAAAGAGAGTAAGATACAATCTTGAGTTGTAAACTCATTGGATATTTTGGGGGTGTAAGAACTCCATCTGCTCAGAACATTCTGCCGTTCATACTGTATGCTAATTCCATCCCAACTCACTTCTCCACTACCTTCTGTTCCTTCTGCATTTATATATATATATATATATATATATATATGTGTGTGTGTGTGTGTGTGTGTGTGTGTGTATGTATGTATGTATGCATGCATGTATGTATGTATGTATATAGTTTAATTGGTAGAAATAGTATAGTCTAATGTATTTTTCTGAAGCAAATATAGTTGATAAGGAGAATATAAGCATTCAATTCAAAATATATACACTTTTGAAAGATAATAGGCAGCCTTTATCAAAACATGCAAATATACCTCTTTTAGTCTAAGGAAAAAGAAAGGAATGATTTCAGAACACATTCATGCTGGGGATTTTTGTTTTTGTTTTTGCCATCAACACAATTTCAACTTATGGCGATCTAATGAATATAAGACCTTTGAGAACCCCAGTCACAAACCAACCTGTTTGAATCTTGCAAGCTGAGAAAAGCCAGGGCTTCCTTGATTGAATCAATATATATACCTGTAGTGCAGTCTCCCTTCCACTTTTCCAAGCATTATAACCTTTTCTAATGAACCACATTGTGCCACAATATATCCAAAGCACAGCAGTGTCAATTTATTTATCTTTGTTTCTAAAGAGTGACCCATTCCTTTGTCTTTGTAGCTGTCTATGATAGCCATAAAAATCTTCTTCAGCACCACATTTCAGATGAGTTGATTTGCTTCTAGTTAGCTTTCTTCCATGTCCAAAATTGAAAATACAGTGACCTGCATGATTCTGACTTTAATATGGAATGGCATGTCTTTCTAATTGAAGTTCTTATCTAGTTTATGACCACTCTACAGTGTCCAAATATTCTGATTTCTTGACTACAGTCTCCACTTTGAATAATGACTGAAGCAAAGTATAGGATAGAAATCAGTAATGAAATTATTAATGCAAATATTATTGTCTTCTGTGTTTTCTGTGGAAAAAATATTCGGTGCAAAACACATTTTCAAATTTTCTCAAACTGTGTAGATTCTTGCCACTCTAGGAATCTTTTAATGTAGTTTTTGATACTTGACAAACATGGGTTTTTTTTCACTTTTAAAAACTTTTTCAATCCCTTGGATGAAATGTTAAATCTGTTCTCGAGTGATGGCTTAGTGTACAAGCAAGTCTATTGCAAAAATAACGCTTTTAAAGATTACATTTAACCCTGATTCATTTTAATACTTTATATTCACCAAAACATATTGGAGATACTTCTACAGAGTAACCAAATGTGGCATAATTATTCCCCCTTGGTATTGTAAGGTTTTTTTTATTATTATTATGAAGGGCCTTTAATTTCCTGATTGATGTTGCTACTTTTGATTATCAGTAAAGGGACTGGACAAGATTTATTCTTTTCTTTTTAAAAATAATTTTATTAAGCATTTCCAAATAAAAATAGGAAAAAATCACACTGAAGGAATGGGGGTGAAGGAAGAAGGGGAAAAAAGAGAAAAAAAGAGGGGTAAGGGGATAGTGGAGTTGTTATTAACTGGTTAACCTTTAACACATATCTAATGTGTCACACAGCAAGAACAAAGAAAAAAGAAAGAAAATTGGGTTTGTTGGATGGGAAAGGGATTGTTATACAAAATTATTGTTGTTACAACTAAATCTTCATCTCTATTCCATTACCTCACATTACAAAAGATATTGGAGATTCTATATATCCTCTATAACAAATCTAATTTTAAATCTAATAGTTGTTCCTTCTTATATTGTCTCATATTATTCTTATTTCTCTTCCAGCTCTTTTTTTATTGAAAGTTGGTCTTGATTGTTTTTTGACAGATTGTTTCTTTTTAAATCTTTTTCTGATTATTTATTATCTAAAAAGAAAATTCTACAGATTACCTTTAAGCTGTTAGCGGATTGGTGTTATTTAAACAAAAAAAATTATATATCATTATATCTTCTCTTATGTTTCTTCTCTTTTTGCATTACACAAAACATATGTAATTCTGTATAAACAATCCATTTTGTGCAATCCATTCCAATCTTATTTGGTGATACTGACTTATCAATTGTTCAAAATTTCTTAATTTTTGAGTATGTACATAATACAAAATACATATGTGTATGCATGTGTGTATAGTAGTTTTTGTGTTAGTCAGGAGCAACTTGAGAAACTGCAAGTCACTTCTGGTGTGAGAGAATTGGCTTTCCGCAAGGACGTTACTCAGGGGACACCTGGAGATTTGATGTGTTACCATCCTGTGGGAGGCTTCTCCCATGTCCCTGCATGGGGAGCTAGAGCTGAAACGGGAGCTCACCATTCAAACCTCCAACCTGATGGTCAGCAGTCCTGCCACCACAAGGATGTAATCCATTGCACCACCAGGGGCTCCATTTATAGTAGTGATAACATGTTTCATCAACAATTATTGAGTTCCCATTCTTCTTAACACATTTATGTTTTTATTTAATTGAAATGATTTAAATAATTTGAAGCCAAATTTGATTTATTTGATTAGGACATTTCCTTGTTATACATCTTCCCTCTTTGCACTACACAAAGACAACATTTGTTCTTATTCCATTCAGCCCAAACTGCATGAGAGAGTGTCTAAAGGCCATGACAGTAATGTCTTCTTTGTTTCAATGAGTACATAGTTTATGTGGTCCCATGCAGTTTTAGTAAGCTTCAGCAGCCAAATTATGTAGGTATGAGGTAATAAATAGTGAGTACAACAAAATGAGACAGATGCATTTTAAAATTGTGGAAAGCAGTGTCTGCCAACAACTGTCGCTCTGCTGTCCCATTGCATTTACTTATATTTGTTAGTACTTAACCTAAGAGGCAGAGAGGTTGGGTGCCTTAAAGAATTACACTGGGATTATAGAGATAGATAGATAGATAGATAGACACATACACACACAGGAGTGAAAGAAAGTAGCTGGCAGTTTTTGACTAGGATAGAGAATTCATCACCGCAAACAACGGCCTTCCCATGGGTCAGAACAGGCCTAACTCCAGGTTGAAGGGGTCTCCATAGAAATCTGCCATGCCCTCCAACGGTTCCCGTTTGGCAGGAACAGTCCTGGTTGATCTACTTTTTCACAGCCTTTAGAAGGTCCCAGTTTCACTCTCTTCCTCCACCTTTCCCCTTTGCTTACAACATACTTTAACTGTGGCAAATTGAGTTCAAACTATAGAAATAGTTTGTACTCAGTTAATTCAGTAGTGCAAGAGGGGAAAAAAAGAGGGGGATCTTACTTTGCCTAATAGGCTCAGGCAAAAGTGAATGGCTCATGTGTTCTTCCTCATTAATATCTTTTGCCATCATGACTACACATTGATGTCACTTGGCAGTCTCTCCTGGTTTTCATCTGTGAACTGTTGAAGGGTATGACAGCCTTACCAGTCACAGGCTAACTACTGGTACTAATGAGTGGCTACATTCTACCTTTTAAAAATTCCCAAAGTGTATTCAAAAGAACATTGGTCTGGCACTAGAAGCAGAGTAAATTTTAGCATAGTCAGGCCTGGCTGCAATGCAAAGGGTCCTAAGAGTTGCTTGAAGGTGCCAGGCTATGACATAAGGTCTGTGTCATTCAACATAGACACTAACTAAAATGCATTTACAGATGCTATTAAATTATTGAATTTAATAATTAAGTAGCGTGGACTTTAGAATGAGTCGACTCAATGTGTCATGAGGATTAGTGTTCTCTCCTAGAGCAGGAACACCTCTGTCCTTAAACACCACACAAGTATATTAAAATCAGCAGTTTATTGAAGGATATATGCAAGCCAAGCAATTAAAATGATAGAAACAGTATAGTCCAAAACAGTATTTTCAAAGGTAACAAATAGTCCATGAATTTCAAGGTACAAAGGTAAAAACCTAATATCCAAGGATGCAAAATCCAAAAGAGCAAGACAGCATGGAGATCCAATACCCAGAACAGGAACCTGGCAAAAACTTGAAACATGAAACTAGAAATCCACTTAAAAATAATACTATCATGAAAGTTCAACATTGACGAGACTGAGCTAAAATCCTTTCCACGTCTCATATAAAGCTTTTCCTATCCCATGAAACGAAAGGAAAACATTCTTGATTAATTATGTGATTTGAAGCTAGCTAACAAATTTGCATGTTCCTTAGAGAATTTTTACTCTTTCTGTATTAGAGAGATAAATCTCTGCACTTCATATAAGAAAATGGAGGCATTGGGAAACAAGGCTTGGCAATGTTATGACCTTTGTGGAAAGCTGTCACAGTGAACCCGTTTTGACTAGCATGATAGAATCTGTAATATCAAGACTGTATACCACTAAACTGTTATAGCACTATATTCCTTTTAAACTGTGTTTAAATTTCCGTACCCCGTAAATTTCAATCAGTGCCTTGAAGCCGTTACTGGATGGCTGCGTGCCAGCAGATTGAGGGTGAATCCAGCAGAGACAGAGATACTATGGCTGGGTCGACCGGACAATGGGGTGGTCCAGCTGCCTACCCTGAATGGCGAGGCATTACGCCTGTCATCAGTAAAGAGCCTAGGGGTCGTTTTAGACCCTTTGCTGACAATGGAGTCTCAGGTCTCTACTGTTAGCAAAACCGCCTTTTTCCATCTGCGGCAGGCTAGGCGACTTGCCCCCTACTTGTCTAGAGATGACTTAGCCATGGTGATCCAAGCCACGGTCATCTCGAGACTAGACTACTGTAACGCCCTTTACATTGGCCTACCCTTGTCTGTGATCCGGAAACTTAAGTTCGTCCAGAATACCGCTGTGCGACTTCTCGCTGGAGTACCAGTGAGATGTCACATAACTCCTATTCTCCCGCAGCTTCATTGGCTTCTGGTCGAGCACCGGATCACTTTCAAGGTGATGATCTTAACCTTCAAGGCTTTGTATGGTCTGGGGCCGATGTATCTGCCGGACCGTCTCACCCCCTACCAACCCCAGAGATCACTTTGTTCTGAAGACCAGAATCTACTCAAAGTGCCTAGTTCTAAAGTCATCCATTTAACATCTACTCGGCGCAGAGCCTTTTCTATTGTGGTGCCATCCATTTGGAATACCTTGCCAATCGAAGTTCATGCCCTGCGAGATTTACCATCTTTCCAACAGGGCGTGCAAAACCTAACTATTTCGGCAGGCATTTGACTGCTGAAATCTGAAAACTTTAATTGTTTTAATTGATGTTTTATTCCTGATTAATGTTATTTTATGTAGATTGTGAGCCGCTGAGCCCTCGGGGAGTGGCGGCATACAAGATTGAATAATAAATAAACTGCCATGGCAGCATCCTATAGAGTCCTTGGATTTGTAGTTTAAGGTGTTTAGAATTCTTAGACAGAGAGCTCTTGAGCCTCACTAAAATAACTAAAAATCACAGTATTTGAAAGGAATATTTTTATTATACTCTGCTGCTGGCGATTTCAGCTTTCATTACTCCCCCTCTCTTCTGAAACCCGTTCCATATCCTGTGTCTCTTTCTTCCAGTCTTTTGGATCCTCAAGAGCTTTTATGATCTTCATCATCAGTTTTAGATTCTTTACCTTTAGTGTCTTTACTTTCTTATTCTTCTCCTATTGAAGCTGAAAACAAGCTTAAGCCTTGTGGAGGGCCAATAAGCAACGATAAGATGGAGACTTGTCAGCTCTGAGGGCCATTAGCCAGTTATGCACTCATCCACATCAGCCAAAGCAAAAGATTTCTCCCAGTTTTCAGCGTCTGCACAGAAAATGGCAATGCTGCTTGTCATGCTTTCCTGCCCCAGCCTCCAAACCAAATAATCATGCATCAGGGAATATCATGACGCAGGTTTCCCCCCCTGCTGCTAAGAAAGGTAAAACTTCAAATATATAGAGAAACAGAATTTTTTTTCTTTGTACTGAAATAAATGATCTTCAATTTTATTCTCCATTCTGCTCTTTTCCAAAAGTCTGTGTTTTACATTCTGTTGTTACATAGCCAGTTTTAACCATTTCTCATTCAACCATATCTTGCTGTTTGACATTCACATGCAGTCATAACTATTAACATTTCCAGTGATGATGACAGATTGCACATTAGGATATTTAATTATAGATCAGGGTAGTAGCAATGAATTCTTTCCAGAAGCTCTGATTAAAGCTAAAATTTCATCACATTAATTTGATGCCTCTTTCTTTAAAAAAATACATATATGTTCTGTAAATTGAAAAAAAAGATGTTTTTAATTGTCAATGTGGTAGCAGAATGCTGATTGCAGAAGTAGTACTATAGCATCACTACTGAGCCATTCTTGCCGATCCCACTTCACTTTTAAAGATGGGATGTTTGAATGAATGATTATATGTTCACATGGATGAACACAAATTTAATTAGATGCCATCCTTCTTTCCTCAAATATGGCTTAGTCACTGTTAACGTACTGGCTATGTTTCCCAGAAGGAAAATCAATTCTTTTTATGGACACCAAAGGATGTCACTTTGCTACCATTCATAAGGAAAAATATACAGGTTCTCATCATTTTTGCATACTGACAAAAGGATTATCCTAGCAAATTTTCCTACTACAGGGGAACCGATGTTCAGGAAAATGGAGTGTACTGCTTTGAAATTTAAAGACTAACAGACCAGCTTTTTGATAGACCTTCTTGCAAAGTCTTTGAACATTTGTGGTCAGTGTCAGAATACCCCATTTACACACAAGTTGGTGTGAGGTTGGATTCGGCCATGGGTGGCCACAAAATGCATGTAGATTGATTCAGATTAACCTGGGGAAACCTGCCTATTATGGTTGCACCTCTGGTTAAAAAGAACACAGGAAAGCCTGTGCCGTTGCACCCGGGCTATCAATGCCTTGGAAGGGCAAGGACATTGTCTGTCTATCTATCTATCTATCTATCTATCTATCTATCTATCTATCTATCTATCTATCTCTATCCCGGGGGATTGCTCATTGCCTCCCTTTAGGCTCATGGCTCCAAGGACCAAACTGAACACTTTGGTTAACTCAAACACTTTATTGTCCCTTACACGAGTTAATGTCACTCAGGCACTTTGCTTAACTTCCCCAAAATAATAACTGGCTTACTTTAAAGTTCCTTTTGATGTTTTAGTCCACAAAGCTGTAGCTGAAAAGCTCTCTGATAGAAAAGGTGAATAAAGAAAAATATTTTCTCTGTTTCTCTTCCAGTGGCTTTGAGGGTCATTGGGACACTCCAGAGGAGGTTGTGACAGCCCCAATCAGATGGCAGTAGCTACTGAAATGGACCACCTCTGTGTTGATGAAGTCACTGGTTGTGGGGGTCGGGAGCAGTCTTCCTCTAAATCCCTGGCCAGATGACTGGTTTGAGGCCCGAGGTGCTTTGTTCTTAACTCCCAGAGTTAAAGGCCAGATGACAGCCTTCTGATATGCTGAGCCTTCTGTTTGAATTCCAAGGAAATCAGACTGGTATTGGAAGATGGCCTGACCAAGGACCTGGTCTAGCTAACCCTGGTCTGGCTAAGAAATGGTTTTAAATTGTCTGTTACTGCTTATGTTGAGTTTTATTGATTGTATTGTTTTTATTATTGCTGTTGTGTTGTTATGTGTTATTGGGCTTGGCCTCATGTAAGCCGCCCCGAGTCCCCTTGGGGAGATGGTGGTGGGGTATAAACGAAGTTAATAATAAATAAATAAATAACCCTTTTAAAGGGGTCTGGGAAGCCTCTGGAATGTAAAAGTAGCTGGTTCCCCAAATCCCTGGAAAAAGGGGTGGAACAAACTCAACTGGGCTCTGCTAATGATGATTGGTAGGTGCTAGGAACCAATCAATGCAACTAAACCTCTTGCAAACTGTGTAGGCTGCAAAAACACACTTTGACAATGCAAACCTTTAAGAACTCAAGATTTTCTATGCCTGAATTCTGCAATAAGATTTGAAATTTCAAGTGTGTTCTATCAGTGGAATCAGCTGTGTGTGTCCAGATAATCATCCCTACACTCCCTGGGCTTAGGTGGTCTAGGAACACAGGATGGCTGTCCCCTCCTGCCCTCTCCATCCCTGTCATTGCCAACTGCAGCAATGACCAGGGGACCTACCTGCCTATTGACTGCCCTTCTTCCTGGTTCTGTGCCCTGTGACTGGCATCAAACCTGGGGGAAGGGAAAGGGGGGAGCTTTCTCCCTGACTCTTACCAAGCTCCTTTGCCTGTCACATGGCATGGAACCAGGAAGCGGGATTGCCAACAAGCAGATTGGTTCCCCTATTATTGCTGCATCTGGCAGCAACAGGAATAGAGAGGGAGTAACTTTTGGGTCCTACCCATTGATGCTGGACTGATTTGGTACAGCTGGGCAGTCAGGACACCTTTTTACTGCTGAAGAGGCTCGAAGTGTTCCTGTTCGGTCCACAATGTGGGTTGTAACCAGTGTTTTCAACACAGGTTCCATCCCACATTATGCACCTGTGTAGAAATGCTCAATAGTCATCTTCCTGTACTCCATTACGCTTTGACCCCATCACTACAACTATGTGACTCTTTAAATACCTATGATTTTCTTAATACTGTACTCATGCAGTTCATCTGAGGTAGACTAAAACTCACAAAAACTTAAGGTAGAATAAAAATGTAGCCTTAAAGTTTTGTTAGATTGCTTTTCCGTTGCCCTTTCCTTTTTATATTGCTTTGTGCAAGTGTCACAATATATTTATGTATGAATGCAGCATTGTCTTATCATACCAATGTTTCCCTTCCACACATTTCTGCTTCTAATGAAGAATAAGCTTTTAGTATTATCCATTCATTCCTATTCCGGTGTAATATTTTTCAGGTTAAGGAAACGCATGAGTAGAGAAATACTCCAGTCTTTCTTCTTTTGTTGTTGCTATTCACATGCCAAAGCAAGAGAGTAATTGAAGCATAGAGAATCTGTACATGTAAAGAAGGTTTTCCTCTTCACACCATTGCTTGCTGTGGAAAAAGACTGATAATGGCAAGGACAAGTCCAACATGTTTAATTAATCTTAAGCACAGAAAACCTGAATAGGGATGTGTCACAGAACACCCATTAATATCCAAACACGAACATCACAATGTGATGGACCAACATATTAGGATCCTGTTTGAGTAACCAAAATGCATCCTTATACAGTAGTTTTTGCTCATTATTGGTCCATTCTCCACTAATATTCTGCTGCGATAATGTTCACTCAACATTGCATAAATTGTATGCTGCACCAAGTCTGACCTTATAATAGACATGTAATGTCACTGATGAATTGGGATGTTTGATAATTCTGCATTCAATAGGAAGACTGTGCTCCATTCATGGAAGGGGAGTTGCATTCAAGGAATAAGGGCAATTGTCACAGAAATACAATTCTTTTTTTCATGAAAAGTAGTAAAGACCCAAGCCAAAATGCAACAGTGGTGGCACAAACTCTTTTCTTTTGCTTTTAAATATGAGAAGGAATCTTTAGCTTTAGTAATGCAAACATCTGCTTCTCCCTCTTAGAACATCCCTTACAAGGACACCTACAGCACTGGATTATATCCAAGGTTATCACACGGTTTATTGCAAATCCAAATGTAGATTATTGCATGCATTGTGAAAAACTGTCATGGAATGGCGAACATAATGTTTTCCTGTGCAAATAAAAGCTGTTCTTCCACCAGGAGAAAAAAAATCATAATTCAGACATTTATTATTATTATTATTATTTATATATCCCACCCTTTTCCCCATGGGGACTCAAGGTGACTAACATTTAGCCACACTAAATAGTTTTAAAAGAACAATACTAAAGTTAAAAAACAATTAAATAATAGTGTGGTAAAACAGAATTAAAATACAGCAAATACATTAAATACATTAGCCTTTAAAATTCAACCCTCCCCCCTGCTAATCCCACTCACCTTCCCCAGAGCCTCCTCTTACCCTTCCCCAAAAGCCTGCTGGCAGAGAAAGGTCTTGACTTGCTTGAGGAAGGCCAGCAGAGATGGACCATTCTGGCTTCTCTTGGGAGGGAGTTCAACTAGAAATAGCCACTGAAACGATCCTCTCCTGTGTTCCCATCAAGAGTGCTTGAATGGGTGATGGGACTAAGAGAAGGCCCTCCCCAGTACATTGTAGATGTCCCCCAGGTTCATAGAAAGAGATGCAGTCTTTCAGAACCATATAGGGCTTTGTAAGTTGAAACCAGCACCAATGAAGCTGTTGCAACAGAGGAGTTGTATGCCCTCTGCAGCCAGCTGCTACTCTTTGGATCAAGTGACATTTCTTTTTTAAAGGCAGCCCCATGTAGAGCACATTACAGCAGTCCAACCAGTATGTAACCAAGGCATGTACCACCATGGACAGATCTGGCTTCTCCAGAAATGGGTGCAGTTGGCACATTCGCTTTAACTGTGCAAAAATACTCCTGGTCACAGCTGATACCTGGGCCTCCAGGTCCGGAGCCGAATCCAGGAGTACTCCCAAACTGCAAACCTGTGTTTCCAGTGAGAGTACAACCCCAATCAATCAATCAAAACTTTATTATGGTCACAGACCAGCACAAAGCGGGCACAAGCGCCCTAAGAGGAGAAGGACAACTCCCCAGTAAACAGTTACTTAAAATCAGACTAGAAATCAGAATACAACCCCATCTAACAGGCTGACTCCTTATCCCCAGATCTGTCTTATGACTGATTGGGAGCACCTCTGTCTTGTCTGGATTAAGCTTCAATTTGTTTGTCCTCATCCAGTCCATTACAGCTTCCAGACACCAGTCTAGCACAAGAACCGCTTCCTTGGAATTATGTGAAAAGGAGTGATAGTTAAGCAACATCTGCAGATAGGTGGCATCGCACTCCAAAACTCTGGATGATCTCTCTCAGTGGTTTTATTTATATGTTGAAAAGCATGGGGCACAGCACAGAGCCCTGAGGAACCCCACAGACAAGTGGCCAAGGAGTCGAACAGGAGTACCCCAGCACCGTCTTCTGAAAATGTCCCTTCAGGAAGGAACTGAGTCACTGAAGAACAGTACCTCCAAGCTCCATCCCAGAAAGGCAACCTAGAAGGATAACATGGTCAATGGTATGGAAAGCCACTGAAAGCTCCAGGAGAATCAACAGGGACACACTCTCCCTGTCTAGTTCTCTGCATAGGTGACCAAAGCACTTGCCTTCTGTACTGTGCACATTACACTGATGTTCTATTGTGTTTTATTGTATTGAATGTTGTGATGTTTTGTGGTGTTTTATCTTGTTTTTAATCTTGAATTTGGTGTAAGTCACCCCGAGCCTCCCGGGAGTGGCGACTCACAAGTTTAAATAATAAATAAATAAATAAAGCTGTCTCTGTCCCATAACCAGGCCTGAAACCAGACTGAAATGGATCTAGATAGTCTGCTTCATCCAGGAACCCTTGTGGTGCCTCTCACCTCTCCAAGAATCCTGTCCACATCCTCCAACTGCACAAATTGAAAAGTATCAATCAACACAGGACAAGCAGGTTACATCCACTGGAGCTGTATCAACTGTGGTGTCTAAGTCAGAGCAAATCTTGATAGGACCCATCAAAATGTCCCTTGTCACTGCTGGAGTAATGGAGTTTTATATCATCTTAACTCACCAACTTTGTTTTTCTTTCTGGCTGGAAATTTGTATGCATTTTATGTGCATTTTCCTCAAAGACAAAAATGTGTTTGCATTGATATAAGAGTCAGATTCTCATACTGGATTCATAACAGGCCACAAGTTTATTAGCGTAACATTGTACACTATGAAGATAAGAAGACAAGATCTGTGTATAGAGTACTGGATCAGCCGTGCTGCCCTTGCTTGAGCAACATTTTTGATGGATCAAAATGTGCCTCCAGTCTCTGGCAAATGCTACTAAATTAGTGCTAATTATGCTAAAATCAGGCAATTCCAACTGGATAGCCCACTACAAAGGTCTTCCTCCAGGGGCAAACCAAGAATGGGCAACTTGGAAGTCCCTGAACAGATTTAGAAGTGGAGTGGGCAGGTCAAAAGACAAAATGGCACTACCTAGAAGAATCCTCCACCTTGTGTGATTGTGGAGCAGAACAAACAACTCAGCATCTGTATGCTTGCCCACAATGCCCTGCCTCATGCACAGAAGAACTGTTTAAACCTACAGACAATGCAGTTGCTGTTGCCTGGTTTTGATCTAAAAATATTTAACTGTATGTGCGCTATGATTTTTATATACCGTACTTATTTATTGATGCAATTCTTTTGACATGAAATAAATAAGTGTTAATTTGCAGGGGGAGGTGGTCACATTGTTTCACGATGAGCCTCAGGAGTTGCATGAGCAACATTTTCATAGAGAGCCTGAATTCCAGCATAGTTCTTTTTCATTTCTAGTATGTATCTCCATAAAACAACAAGATTGAACCAGAACAATTACATTATAAATGCTTTGTCAGGAAGCACCTTCAGTACCTGTGACATTTGGCTTGATTACATTAACAGCATTGCCCAACTGTAGATTGTGGATCCTTGTCCATGAAGATAATTTTTAGGGGTGGATGTGTTCCTTCATGAGGGGCAGTGAATCTGTTCTTACAGTTGCTTTGAATTACATGGGAGCACTTCTGTTGAACCTCTGTTGAGAATAGATGACTTATCCAAACACTTGGATGGATCTCATAGGCTACATCTACACTGTAAAATTAATGCAATTTGACATTACTTTAACTTCCATGGCTTAGTGCTATGAAATCATGTGAATTTTAGTTTTACACTGTATTATTTAGCCTTTTTATGTACTTGTTTATATTGTTTTATGTTTGAGTTTACCCTGTTGTGTTGTCAGGGTTGGCCTCATGTAAGCCGCCTCGAGTGCCCGTTCAGGAAGATGGTGGTGGGGTACAAATAAAGATTATTATTATTATTATTTTCTATCAGAAAGCACCAAACTTCAAATCCTAGGACTCCATGGCATTGAGCCATGGCAGCTGAGGTGGTGTCAAATCACATTCATTCTACAATGCAGATACTCCCATTGATGTACAAACAACTGTAGATGAAGCAGTCATGAAACGGAGAGTAGTTTCACTGCCCCTGTAGATATGGACCCATTAACTTCTCATTATTCACTTGCATATGCAGAATTCTTGACGCAGGCCAAGAAAAAAATGTTCTAAAGCCACAATATATTTCCCGGGGAAAATGAAAGAGAAAAATGACAAAGAAGAAGCTATAATAAGAAAGCTACCCATAGCCTTTAATGAGATGAAACTCCAGCTGCTCCTGTCATAAGCTCCTCGGTTTTGCTAGCCTGAAGTCCCTGAGAGGACAGGCACAGCAACAAACATAGCTCAGCACAGCTGAGATGCGTAAAGGTGCTTTCCCTGGGTAGTTATCTGGCTCGCAGGAGGCTTAATGAGGAAAAGTTATACAAACCAGCAGACGCTGCATGCTTGCAAAGGATTTAGACCATAGAAAGAACAGAAGGACTCATTCTGGATATCTTCTGTGCCTGTTGACCTGAACACTCTTGCTCACTTTGCTGTCTGGCTTATTTTAAAATCAGTCACTTCATGTAAGCTTTCTTGTACTGGTGGTAACTAAAATTGCAAAAGACAACAGTTCAAGGAAACACATAGCCCCTTTCGCCAACATTTTGAACTACATGTCATTATTGGTCTTCTACTTTTCTTGACAGCTCACTGTTTTTGCTTTGTAATAATAATATAGTATCGATGATGTATGCAGACCGAAATTGGACATGTTTTTTATCTTGACGACCTGGTTTATATGTATTTATATGTATTTATTCTACTTGTATTTTAATCTTTTATTGTTCTTATGATGATTTAAATTGTAATTGGCATTGAATCCTTGCTGTTAACCGGCCTGAGTCCCTCTGCAGAGGTAGAGAAGACTGGTATAGAAAAGTTTAAAATAAATAAATAAATAAGTAATAGTAATAAAAACAAATAAAGGGTATTTATGTACTAGCCAGCTATGTTTGAGTGGGACCTAGATGTTTTGGACTCAGTGGTATCACTGAGGGTGTGGTGTGTGCAGGGGGTGCAAACCACTAGGCATGTGCAATCCATGGCTTTAAAGAACTGGTGCTTTGTTTATAAAGTGTTTTTAAAGTTTAGGTGGTGAAAATTTCAGAACTCTAACAAAACTTTCAAAATTTCATTATAAATGGCAGTTCCTAATTTGTTCTGTCATAAAAACATGGCAAAAGTTTATTATACTGCAAAAACTTTGTCTTTGTGCAAGGGATATCGCTCTATAGCATATTTTGGTTTGTTGAGTCTCCACCAATTTAACAAAGTTTCTGCCTCAAAAATAAAATTTCTGGAGTAATGACCAAAGAATGAAACAGGAAATATCACTTTAAAACCAGGAACAGATTTTCTTTATTATTAAAAAATGTTTTTATAAAAACTTTGAAAGTTTTGTTAGAGTTCTGAAATTTTCACAATCAACACTTTAGAAACATTTTAGAAACACTTTGGAAACAAAACACCCATGCCCTCTAGTTTTGTAAGTACTTTACAACCATTCAGAACCATGGATCACACATTCCTACAAACCACATGAAGTGATTTCAGCAAGGGTGACATAAAATGATTATCTCTGGAATTGTCATGCAATGTTTCTGCAGAAGTTATTATTATTTATTATTATTTATTTTAAAATATTCCTGTAGTTAGATGCCATCACAAAAACATTCTTTCATCAGCCCATTTTACATGTAAATGTACCCAACAAAGCTAAAACTTTATGCTGACATACTTTCTGAACCTTTTAATCATCTAATGCAAAGCAATCCAGCCAGAGTTTTACAGTTATGATTTATTTATTTATTTATACTTCAAACTTCTAGACCACCACTCCCTGAGGGCTCGGAGTGGTTTACAGAGTTGAAGAAAAAACATAGTATAAGCAAGATTAACATACACACATGATACAATACAGTTTAACAACACAATAAATTACCAATTAACCAAAGTGATGTGGAACTGCAGCACTATGCCCTTCCCAAATTGACTCCAATGGGTCTTCCACCATAGGATCTGAGGGAGCAGGGCCGTAGCCAGGATTTTGTTTCGGGGGGCTGAGTTTGTTTCGGGGCCGAGACTGGGTGGAAGAGGATCTACCCTAGCAAACCTTTTGTATTGTTATCCCAATAACCCCATTAATGTGGGCTATAATGAGCATGGTGATCAGATCATGATATGAATAAACACAACAGTTTAAATAATGTACCAGTAAGGCCTTTTCGCGGACCACCCTGAGAATTTCGGGGGGGGGGGCTGAAGCCCCCTTAGCCCCCTCCCTGGCAGTGGCTACATGCCTGTGAGGGAGGGATTCGTCATAGCCAGGAGGGGATTTCTCTCCCTAGCTTTTCATGGCAACAGTGTATTTTGCTTTAATTTTGGGGTTATGGGAGCCTGATCTGACCCAGCTCCCAAAACCCAACCCCCAGAAGGTCCTGGACTTGTATTTCTTATAATCCTTCCTCTCCAGTACACCACCAGGACTAGTCTTAGAGCTGTCCTTGTTTCCGACGCTCACCCCAGAGTTAATGGGAACATCAGTCACTTGAGTATCTGTTGGCTCCGGACTCTCCGCTGATGGACCGAAAGTCAGGTGTTTCTTCAATTTCCTCTTCTGGCTTCTCTTCCGGCACCTGCGTACTTGTCCTTTCCAGTCTAGGTCCAAGGAGGAGGAGGAAGACCGCCTCCCCTCAGCCTCCCCTCCCCTGCTTTGAATCTGCACACAGTACAAGCACGTACTGTTGTCTTTCTTGATGCTGTTTTTCCTCTTAGTCACAGATTTAGCTACAATGCTGTGGTATATTCTGGTTTGGGAGGAGATCCATGGCAAGTTAGACATACCATCAGTTGCTGTACTAGGTGACACCAAATCTAGTGATGCCACTGTTTAGACTTCATTTCGATAGTAAGGGATACTGAAAGAATCCCCACCCTTGTATTACTCAGTGGCTAAGAGGTTGCCAGAAAAATCTGCCAACTGGTGGTAAAAGGAAAATCTCATTATTATCTTTCAATGCCTACAGGTGCAGGTGGAAGTGGGGATTGCTTCAAACAATATGATATAAGTAGAATGATGGAGAATAACTGGATGTCTGGAACAGGTGACTAACATCACCAAACAGTAATTTCTTTTGCAACATGCTAGTAGCTATTGCGTCTGGCCACCTCTTGGTATTGAAAGGTAAGTTTTTCATATCTAGTTTCACAGTGATGGTAGCTCAAAATGATAGGGGCAAGCGGTAAGAGATCTATGGCAGAGAGAGGTTGAAGTTCCACCATAAGTGGTCATTGGACTAACTGTATCATGCTCAGTCAATGTGACCAAGGGCCAGTGATGATAAAATGTGTAGTCCTCCTTCCTAATCACTATGAACTGGAAAGATAATAGATTTGATTTATACATGTATATTATTATATGCTATAGTGAAGGAAAATGGATGTTGATCGGCTCCGGTACAAGAAGAAGATTTTAGTAACCTCTGACTGACTGTATTAAAGAAGGGATAAAAGGTTTGTAATTTTCTTCACATCACAGTGGGATGCTTGGCAGCAAAGTTACATGAAATTAGAAACTGTCACTTAGTATATTTGCATGCAGAAAAGCTAAATGGTTTCCTCACAGACTTTTATGGAGTTTGACAAGGAAAACAAGATACTAATGCACCCAATGCTCACCGTCTGGAGTAAGCAATAACTATGCCCTACAAAAGCCAATGCTTGTTCCATGGAGAAATCTCAAGAGGATACATGTTGTTTTCATATGATGACAAGGGCACAGGTGTTCCTACAAGCTACCAAAAAGAGGCATTTTTCCCCTACACCCTTTCTTTTCTTTACAAATCTGATATTTTTTAATCCAGAGATGCTGAAGTGGTCACTTCACAATTTTTCGGCATCTATTCTCAATATTATTTATTTAAATATGTGTAAACCTTATACTTGGAGCTCCTGGTGGCTCAGTGGGTTAAACCTCTGAGCTGCTGAACTTGCTGACTGAAAGGTTGCAGGTTTTAATCTGGGGAGCAGGGTGAGCTCCCGCTGTTAGCCCCAGCTTCTGTCAACCTAGCGGTTCAAAAACATGCAAATGGGAGTAGATCAATAGGTACCACTCCAGCGGGAAGGTAATGGCGCTCTATGCAGTCATGCTGGCCACATGACCTTGGAGGTGTCTACAGACAGTGCCGGCTCTTTGGCTTAGAAATGGAGATGAGCACCACCCCCTGGAGTTGGACACGACTGGACTTAATGCCAGGGAAAAACCTTTTACCTACCTAAACCTTATACTTAAAGAAAAAATGTTCCCTAAGTGGCCTTTAAAATGATAAACATTTAATTTCTGCTCTCTGAGTTATAGCTGCATAGACACTAGAAACAAAGGGATGAGATTGGATGGAGAAGGGGAAAACATGTTGAATTCAGTTGCCCAAATAGATGGAAGTATCCCTGTACTGGAACGGATTCTTCATGAGTTTTCTTTGTGTTTTCTCTCTAGTCAACAAAAAATTTACTTCAACAATCTTTCCGATGACAGTTGAAGGAGAGAAGATCCATTCTCAACCGCTAGATCAGTGGTTCTCGACTTGTGAGTCCCCAGATGTTTTGACATTCAACTCCCAGAAATCTCAGCAACTGCTAAACTGGCTGAGATTTCAGGGAGTTGTAAACCAAAACATCTGGGGACCCACAGGTTGAGAACCACTGAGCTAGATGATGGTAGCCTAGTCATTTGTGTCTGGTTCTTTTTTCTATCTTCCCACCAGAAGAAAGATAGTTTCTTAGTATCAGAGTGATAAAGGAATAGTTAAAGCATGAAGAGAATGGGCCAGAGCTACAGGAGGAAGAAAACTGTTCCTGCAAAATCATAACAGAGTGTATGTAATAGTATCTTGGAGCTTACTCTGAGGAAAATGGGTATGGAATTCCAGGGAAGACGTGATTTATGGTGAGATGTGAAATTACTTGTAACCTCCACAGAGTAAGGTATAAAATGGTTAAAAATAGTTTAGATAGTTTGAATTCAATAACGGGAAGTCAATTCATTTCATACTAATTCCCAAATCTTTGGAAAGTGAAGCAAATACTTAAAAAAAATCAGCTGTAAAAGAGCATGCCAGCTGTTGTCTCCAGCATTTTGATATCTAAGCAGCTGTTGAGTTGTGTAATACACGCAGACAGCTCAAAAGGAGACTCATGAAATGCAAACATCTAGAAGCAGCTTAAGCACAATTGTCTTTCCAATAGGAAGTTTATGTAGAGGAAGATGTTGGCAAAGAGAGCTGAGAATGAGAGTGTGAGCTATATTCATCCCTGGATTAAATCTCAGTATGCAGTGCAACTCAATACATGTTTATTAGTACCACTGAATTTAGATTGGCATATTCTGAAGGAAGTAGGTATAGGATTACAGACTTTGGTTTTAGCCAAAGTACTGTCAGTCTCATTCTTAGCTCATCCTCATCCATTAAGGTGACAGTAATCATATGAAATAACTGCAATGGGCCAGCATGAAATAACTGCATAAATGTGAGCCAGACAATATCTCAGAGGACTGCACGCTAAGTCAAGGTAGCTAGAGGAAAGGCAGGCTATAATAAATAAATAAATAAATAAATAAATAAATTCTTTCGGTTCCTCATGCTAGAGTAGATACATTTTTTTGCTAGATTAATAAATCCCATTGTGGTGTTCCAGCCTAGCAGTGTGATGCCCCAGCCTAGTGGTCAGGGACAGGCACCAGTGGTGCCAGTGGATCAGGGCCAGGATGGAGAGGAGGAATTGCCAGATGGGGACATTTCTGCAAATTGGGATTTGTCTTGGGATAATGACTGGTTGCATGGGTATTGGCCCGAGGAAAGGGTTAATGAAGATTCTATGGAAGTCAGTTTCGAGACAGCTAGCGAGAACTCCAGTAACCTTGACTCTCATGGGAACCTTACTCCCTTGCCAGCTGAGCTCCCGGGAAATAGGGAGGAAGAGCTTTCTCAGCAAGATATGAGTCTTCCTGGGCCTGCTAACAAGTTGTTGGATTTTGATAGAAGGGCCAGTATTAGATCCTCCCGGAGAGATTGGAATTTGTGTCAGGGAATTCAGTGGTCCCACAGAAAATAGATTCCTTTAAGAGACTGGCCCGGGAAAGATCTCACCAGAGCTGAAGCTACGTTTGGCTTGGATTGTTCATGCTAAAGTTACCAGGTTCAAGTTGGCTGCAGGAGCGGTTTAGCCCTGCCGAGCTACGTTCCTGTTCGACCGTTGCCACGGTTTGCTTTGGACTCTAAGTTCCTGTTCTGGCTGCCGGAGCAACCTGTCATGGTTTTGGATTTGCTTTCTATGGGATTTACTCCAGTTTAAAGACTTTACCAGTTTTACCTTTGGACTTACTTTTTGCATTACTTCTTTCATCCTATGGACTATTCTTATTCTAAATAAAAGTATTTTATAGAGTTTGCTTGTGTGTGTGATCGGGGGGTGGGGTACGCTTGAGGTCTGAGGTGCAACACCCATCCACACTGCATAATTACTAGGGCTGGTTGATCCAAGAAAAAAACGTTTCAAAACTTGTTTTGGATCTAATTGTAGCTGTCATTTCGGATTATATGGACTTCGATAAATTTCCGATTAATTTTGAAATTGATTTGGAAGTATTTCTGAAATTTGGAAGTCTTCAGAAATGCTGTCCGCTTTCAAAAATGGGCAAAAAAAATCAGCAGAAGGGAGAGTCAGCTGTTAGCCATCAGCCAATGAGCAATCAGCAAGAAAATTCAGAAATGACATCCGAAATTCGGAATTCTGAAATTTGGAATTTTGGATTTCGGAATTCCTGTTGGGAGGGTTGATCTCGAAATTGCTAAAAAAGTCAGAAGTATCCGAAAATCTTCCGAAATTTGGGCATATCCGAAATTGTAAAACAGCCCTAATAATTACAATGTTATAATTCCATTTTAATTGCAATGTAAAATCATATGAAATTCTGGAATGTCTAGTCCAGGGTGGAATATTTACAGTTCTCAATCTAAGAATCCCTGTGTTGGCCAAACTATAAACTCCAGATTTGCATGTGAGTTAAAATGAAATGGCAGAACTATAGTTGTGTAATGTGAGAAACCATTTGAATAGTCATGTGACTTTTCTGACAGGCCTTTGATCTTGAGGAGGCTGAATGGGCCCATATGAAGCTCGCACTTGGCACCAGTATTCCAGGGCAGCAGAAAACAAGCTTGCTTCCTCCTCCTTATGACTTCCCCTCACATATATCTATTTTGAAGAATTATTCTGTATTTTGTATGTTTTTTGCAACCTCCACTTTTTTTTTTGCATAGAGGGTTTTTATAAAGAAAAACATGTTTCCTCCACAGGAAAAAAAAACCCCAAATGCATTTTTGCACAGTTCCCTGGAACACTTTCGGATGTGCAAATACCAAGGCAAAACTCTGCAAAAGTCTTGCTGCTCCATTCTTCCTCCCAAGGGATTTTCTTCAGTGTTAGGAAATATGTAACATCAAATATAAATCCTGTTTTCAATAATGAGTATAGTACTGCACCTCTAATGTCCACAGGACTGTGACAGTTCTTTATACTGCTTCTCTCTGCGATAATGGAATGTGTTCTACATGACCAAGGGTTGTATTAAAGCAAACATCAGTCCTTTCTCTTGTGTCATTTCCCCCCCCCCCCCCAACCCTTGCTTCTGCCTTGGTCTGACAGACCGCAGTCACCTTGTGGTTGCACTGAATAGAAGTACATATTGATTAGAAAAAAATATTTGCAGATTACGAGTTCTGCAAAACAGTTACTCAGCAATCTCTTTTAATTGGATATGTTGAGTGCTTGAAGTCTAACTTCTATCTCCATTTAGCTGTGTCGATATTGCCGAGGCAGCTACCTTCCTCAATTGGTTGTAAACCCGCTCCTTCTCCTCATCCCCCACAATGCTAAAACCAATGGGGGGAAAGGACAATAACTTTTCTGTAATACATAGAGAGCAGAAAAATTAGCATGGCCTTTGTTGTCCTTGAGCCCTTCTATCCTGACCACCACTAATGCGGGCCTGATCTGAGAATATTTTGTATGTTTTTATTTAATATTGTAACCAATCTCTAGGATTTTCTAGGAATTTGAGATATAATTCTTGAGAATAACTAATTTTTATTCAAATTTTTATTATTGAGGAAGTGACATGTCCCCTGTTGGCCAGAAGCTGGAATGTTAAATAGCCTCTGAGTGTCTGTCTATATATGTTATGTGCCTATGGCATTGAATGTCTGCCATGCATATGTACATTGTAATCAGCCCTGAGTCCCCTGCCGGGTGAGAAGGGCAGAATATAAATACTGTAAATAAATACTGTAAATAAATAAATAAATGCAATAAGTTTATACTTCTACAGGGAGCTCAAACTTTCGTACAGTGGCTCTTATTTCTCATGGCAGTAAGCTAATGTTCAAGATCCTGCAAGGAAGACTCCAGAAATACATGGAGAGAGAGAGAGAGAGAGAGAGTTGCCAGATGTACAAGCTGGGTTAAGAAAAGGCAGAGGAACGAGAGACCAAATTTAATTGCCAGAAGAAACATTAACAAGCTTACATATGCAGATGATACCACTCTGATGGCTGAAAGCGAGGAGGAGCTGAGGAGCCTTCTAACAAAGGTGAAAGAAGAAAGTGCAAAAGCTGGGTTGCAGTTAAACACCCCCCCCCCCCCCCAAGATTATGGCAACCAGAATGATTGATAACTGGAAAATAGAGGAAGAAAACGTTGAGGCAGTGACAGACTTTGTATTTCTAGGTGCAAAGATGACTGCAGAGGCAGACTGCAGCCAGGAAATCAGAAGTCGCTTACTTCTTGGGAGGAGAACAATCTCGATAAATTAGTGAAGAGTAGAGACATCACACTGGCAACAAAGATCCGCATAGTCAAAGCAATGGTGTTCCCCGTAGTAACCTCCAAATGGGAGAGCTGGACCATAGGGAAGGCTGAGCAAAGGAAGATAGATGCTTTTGAACTGTGGTGTTGGAGGAAAATTCTGAGAGTGCCTTGGACCGCGAGAAGATCCAACCAGTCCATACTTTAGGAAATAAAGCCCGACTGCTCATTGGAGGGAAGGATAGTAGAGGCCCAGCCTACTTGTCCAAATGCATCTGCCACTACGTCCCACCTCGTATGTTAAGATCAACCGGGGAGGCCCTGCTCTCGCTTCTGCCAACTTCTCAAATGCGGTTGGTGGGGACGAGGGAGAGGGCCTTCACGGTGGTGGCTCCCCACCTGTGGAATGCGCTCCCTAACGATATACGATCAATTCCATCCCTCCTGACATTCAGGAAAAAAGTAAAGGCCTGGCTATGGGACCAGGCATTTGCACAATAGCACAAGGCAGTATTTTAGACTGGATTTTAATGGTAAGTTGTTGAAAAGAGCACAATTGCTTTTTATGGATGGAATACTGTTTTTAACATAAATGAATGCATAGGATATGTTAATGTAATTGTATTTTAATTTATTTTATTGTTGAATATTGGGTTTTATACTGTGTTTTACTGTGTGGGCATCGAATTGTGCCTTTTTTGGAAGCCGCTCTGAGTCCCCCCCCCCGGGGGGGGGGGGGTTTGAGAAGAGTGGGGTAAAATGCCAGAAATAATAATAAATAAATAATAAAAGATGAGGTACTTTGGCCACATCATGAGACAAAAGGAAAGCTTAGAGAAGACAATTATGCTGGGGAAATGGAAGGAAAAAGTAGGAGGGGCCAACCAAGGGCAAGATTTCTGGGTGGTATTTATTTATTTATTTATTTATTTATTATTTGCATTTGTATTCCGCCTCTTCCCGAGGGCTCGTGGCGGGTTACAAGACATACATAGTGATCGGCAGGCAACACTCATGCCGACTCACGAACAAAATAAAACAATGCTATAACCATAAAAATAACAAAAATGATACTAAAAAACATCATTAAAACATTGTTAAAATTACACTAAGTGACAAAAAACGGTAACACAGAGTCATAAGTCGAGGCGTTATATGTCAACCGAAGGCCTGCTTGAAAAGGAAGGTCTTACAGGCCCTGCGGAAGGGGGCGAGCTCCCGTATGGCTCTAGCCTCCTCCGGCAGGGCATTCCAGGCCGTTGGAGCTGCTACTGAGAAGGAGCGCTGCCTAGTTGATGATAGGCGGCAGAGGCGGATCGGTGGAATCTCCAGCAGGTTTTGCTCTGCTGAGCGGAGTGATCTCGGGGATCGTATGGGGCAAGGCGGTCCAAGAGGTACGCAGGCCCTAGACCGTACAAGGCCTTAAAGGTCAACACCAGCACCTTGAAGGTGATTCGGTACTCAATTGGCAGCCAGTGCAGTTGCTGGAGGATGGGCGTAATGTGCTGCCTCACCGCACTCCTGCCAGCAGGCAGCAGCGGCATTCTGCACTAGCTTGAGTTTCCGAATCGCGCCAAGGGAAGGCCAACATAGAGGGCGTTACAGTAGTCTAGTCTCGAGATGACCGTCGCTTGGATCACCGTAGCCAGGTCATTCCTGGACAGGTAGGGGGCCAGTCGCCTAGCCTGACGTAGGTGGTAGAACGCCACCCTGCTGACCGCGGAGACCTGGGTCTCCATGGTCAGCAGGGAGTCGAACTGAACACCCAATCTCTTAACAATTGACGACGTGCTTAATTGCTCGCCGTCCAGAGTAGGCAACCGGCACTCATCCCCCTGCCAGGCCGACCAGGCCATAGGATCTCCGTCTTCGACGGATTCACCTTCAGCCGGCTGGCCCGCAGCCAACCAGTCACGGCTTCGAGGCACAGATGGAAGCAATCGGGTACGGTATCCGGCCTGCCGTCCATTCGCAGCAGAAGCTGGGTGTCATCAGCGTATTGATAACACTCCAGACCAAAGTCGCGGGCCAGCTGGGCCAGGGGGCGCATATAAACGTTGAATAATAAGGGGGAGAGAATGGCCCCCTGGGGGACCCCACAGTTAAGTGGGAGCCGCCTGGAGACCATCCCGCCCCCCTCCACACGCTGTCCCCGATCCCGGAGAAAGGAGGCCACCCATTTAAGGGCAGTCCCCCTGACTCCGGAAGCGGATAGGCGGTGGGTCAACAATGCATGGTCTACTGTATCAAACGCTGCTGTCAGATCTAACAAGACAAGCAGTGCCGATCCACCCTGGTCCAGCTGGCGGCGGTTGGTCTGTAATGGCGACAAGCACGGTCTCCGTCCCGTGCCCAATACGGAAGCCGGACTGGAAGGGATCAAATCCAGCTGTGTCTTCTAAGAACTGCTGCAGCTGATCCGCTGCTGCCCTCTCAATCACCTTGCCCAGGAAGGGCAAGTTGGAAACAGGCCGGTAATTGGAGGGAGCCGAAGGGTCTAAATTCGGCTTCTTCAGCAGCGGTCTTACCATAGCCTCTTTTAATCCTCCTGGGAAGACTCCTTGCTCAAGGGAGCTATTTAAGATCGTGCCCAGGGGGCCGCGTAACCTCTCCTGGCAAGGTCTAATAAGCCAGGAGGGGCACGGGTCGAGGGAGCAAGTAGTTGGTCTAGCTGCAACAAGTAACTTATCGACAGCTGCTGCGTCCAGCAATTGGAAACGGGTGAAGGTGGGCCCGCCGAGTGGCGGCGGAGTCTCGAGTTCGCTAACTGTAGCAAAAGTAGCGGGGATATCCCGGCGGAGCAACGAAATCTTGTCGGTGAAATAGTTCTGAAAAGCCTCAGCTCTCGGAGCCAAACCCCTATCATTTGGGACAGTAGGGATCGCTGTCAGAGACCGAATTATCTTAAAAAGTTGAGCCGGGCGTGAACTAGCCGACTCTATCAAGGAGGAATAATATGACTTTTTTGCTTCCTTGATAGCATGCTCATAAGCCTTTTTAAACAGCTTATAAGCTGATTTCGAAGCTTCGTCACGGAGTCTCCGCCACACGTCCTCTAGCTGTCTCTTCCTCCGTTTCATCGCCCGCAGGTCCTCAGAGAACCAAGGCGAGCGATTAGTCCGAGGGATGAGAGAGCGTCTGGGGCGATTTCATCAAGGGCGGCGGAAAGACTGGCATTCCAGTGTTCCACCTGCCCATCAACGGAATCGCTGGGGGGCTCCCATTCCCTTAGAGCATTCAGGAACCGAATGGGTTCCATAAGTCTCCTCGGGCGAACCATAATAGGTTCGGCACCCTTACCGAGAGGTGAGGCCAGCTCCAGACGGACTTCTAGGACCTTGTGATCCGACCATGGGACCTCTATAATAGAGGCTGGGGTCACACCAATTCCCGGCAGCGAAAAATCAAATCCAAGGTGTGCCCAGCCTGGTGAGTGGGACCGGTCTTACACAGTGAGAGACCTAGTGCCTCCATGGTAGACACTAGATCCAAGGCTACTGTCGAGGCGGTGTCGGCGTGGACATTAAAGTCCCCCAGAACCATAAGCCTGGGGAACCGCAATGCCCACTCCGCCACCACCTCCAGCAGCCTGGTAGACTCCCCGCCGGTGCGTTGGGTGCACGGTACACCAGCAGGAAGGCCACACTCTCACCAAGGTCCCACACCAGGCCAGAGCACTCCATGCCTGGAATGTTCGCTACCGGAATCGTCCTAGAATTAAAATTGTCTCGACTGAGGATGGCAACACCTCCCCCGCCTCTCTGTCCTCATCTGATAACTAGCCGTAAACCCAGGAGATGCCAGCTCGTGCAAGATGACCCCGTCTCCTCCTGGAGCCAGGTTTCTGTGAGGCAGGCCAGATCGGCCTTCCTCTCCAGCAAGAAATCCCTGATGGTGGCGGATTTATTACGCACGGATCTGGTATTGGCTAGTATCAGAGTTGGAGGAGAGGTAGATGAGAGCTTGAAGTGACTGGCTTGACTCTGAAGGAGCTGGGGGCGGTGACGGCCGACAGGGCGGTTTGGTGCGGCATGGCCCATGAGGTCACGAAGAGTCAGAAGCGACTGAATGAATGAACAACATACAGAAAGCATAGCACCCCCTGTAATTCAAAGTGTTGGCCTTAGCCTATAAAGCCCTGAATGGTTCAGACCCAGCTTACCTGTCCAGACCCATTTCCCTCTATGAAACATCTTGGAGGTTAAGATTGTCTGGAGAGGTCCTGTTCTCGGTCTCACCTCCTTCACAGACGCGACTGGTGGGGACGAGAGGCAAGGCCTTCTCTGTGGTGGCCCCTCGGCTCTGGAACTTCCTCCCCAGTGAAATTAGATCAGTACCCTCCCTCCTCAGGCAATAAATTAATTCAGTACAAGAAAAGAATAGAAAGTAAGTGCATTTGACAACTGGAATGGCTTTTGATTACAATCCTGGATGATACGATTTTAATGTTAATATTAAGATTTTTTAATTCTATGTTTTAATTGCCTTAATGTATGTTTATGTTCTGGGCTTGAATATGATTTTAAGTATAATTATTTGTATAGTTAATGTATAGTTATATGCCTTTATTTTAGATATTATGCTTTGTTGTGTATGTATGTTGGCATTAAATCTTGCCATTATTTGATGTACACCGCTTTGAGCCCCACCAGAGGTGAGAAAAGTGGTATATAAATGTAGATAATAATAATAATAATAACAACAACAGCAACAGCAACATACTTCGGAACCCTTAGTATGCAACAATTCTGTGGATGTATTGCAAATCTTTGTTAGCTATGTCCTAATAGTGTTTCTTCCTTTGTTGAGATTTTGGATTTCCAGTCTCTCCTTCTCCTCTTGGCAGTGAGCACACATGTCTCTGCCGATATCTATGGAAACACGTCTGCTGAGCATCTTGCATGAGGCACCACTGGCCAATACTACTAGTTAAGCCTGAAGTCCTTCTGACTATTTAATTGACATTAAAGAGGATCAAGTCTGGCAAAGGGGGCATGGTAACAAGAGTGAAGACAGAAGGCTTGGCTTTTTTGCCTCTCCCTTCTAGGATGTAAATAAGCCTCAAGTGCAACTGTAAATGTGTGCAGAGAATATTACTTTCCACCTAACAAAAGAAGACACATGGGACAAACAACATAATAGACAGAACCCATGTTGCTTAACAGAACAACATGACCTTTATAATGGATGCAAGTTTCCCCCTGTCTGCTGTGTACATCTGAAAGGATTTATATTTCCAAAGAAACTGGGCTTTTAGTTTAACAGCTGGAGCCATCTGAATAATAATTTTAAAAGAAACAGGAAGACAATTCTATCATGTAGTTTCAGCACTTGCGCCGTCTCTCATGCACATGCGTGCACACACACAAAGTGCTCACCTTTTGTTGATTCATGTGTTAAAATGGCAGAGCATAGCATACACATATAATTGATTTATGTTTTAATGTAACCCACAAATGCAGAAATGGAGGAAATAGAAATTCTGTGTGGGTTGGCTTTGATTTGTGTCATTTACAACCTTGAACAGCAATGGTCTGTGTGTGTGTGTGTGTGTGTGTGTGTAGCTAGAGCATCCTTGCAATATAGCATGGAGGGGGATGAATTTAATGCACATGAAGATGACTTATTGTGGTACATAGGTGAAATATGGACTTGTTTTATAGCTTTTATTGCTTTCTTCCATACATGGAGCCATGGTGGCTCAAAACAAAATTAAGACAATGTTAAATAGACTACGGTATATTGTAATATTAAATACAGGACTTCTAACTGGTGTTTTAGGACAGCTTTTACTATCAATCTCTGAAGTGGTCAACTTGTATGGAGGTTTCTAGAACCATAGTAAAAAAAAGTAATGCTTCCTAACTCTGAGGCCCCTTCTACACTGCCATATAAATCCATATTATCGGCTCTGAACTGGATTATATGGCAGTGTAGATTTATATAATCCAGTTGAAATCAGATAATGTGGATTATTTGCTTTGATTTATTGTGTCAGAAGCGAATTGAAAATACAGTTATAATGGATAAAAAAAACATAAACAAAGTTAAAAACTTGGCAGTATGCTAGATTTCCTTTGACCAGAAGCCGTCCACTTGAAGTACCAATGGTGTGGCTGTAAGGAGGTCCTCCATTGTATATGTGGCAGTGCATTGTAGTAGGTGGTCTGTGGTTTACTCTTCCCAACACTCGCGTGTTGTGGACTCCACTTTGTAGCCCTATTTCTTAAGGTTGGCTCTGCATTTTGTGGTGTCAGAGCGCAGTCTGTTCAGTGCCTTCCAAGACGCCCAGTCTTATGTGTGCCCAGGAGGGAGTTCCTCATCTGGTATCAGCCACTGATTGTAGTTCTGGGTTTTAACCTGCCACTTTTGGATTCTCGCTTACTAAGGTGTCCCTGCTAGTACAGGTGTTCCTGAGACTTGCAGGATCTTCTTTGATTACCTGGATTATATGCTGGTGTAGAACAGGCCTTAGATGCCCAGTGTGTGCAAGCATATAATTTGGAACAAATGAAAATTGTTCCCCTGTTACTTTTGTCAGGAACACAGCCTTCAGTGAGTCCAAGTAATTCAGTATCATCTACACGGATTAGCAGTAACTTTCCAAGTTTTCAGGCGAGATGTATGCTTAATCCTAAACTTGAGAGGTCCAGTTTAAACCAGGAACTTTGTTAATAAAAGATATTACTTATTATACATCGTTCCACGTAAATCATGATTGGATCATTCTTTTCATTGACATAAATAACCTGTCAATGAATCTGTTATCACAGTTGTGATATCAGTCTTTCTTGTGTGATAATGTTCTTCTGCCAGTCCTAATTTTGCATAGCAGAGAAAGATCTCATGAAAATGCAAAAACTGAGTAACTGCAGCAAAATGGGGGAGGGAAAACAGAAAAAAAACAGCACTTATGTACTGGGCAAACATGGATAGGAAGTGAGGCTGTTCAGAAATCTAATGCTGTGAATTTGCATCAGTGAGGCTTTAGCATTGTGCAATTGTGATTAGGTGCAAATGTGATAGTTCCAATAATTATATGTTTCTCTTTGCTCAAAAAATGTGATTGTGATAAGACAACAACCTGGTGTGATGAAGTCCTCATTCTATGGGCCCTTCCACACAGCCATATAACCCAGAATATCAAGGCAGGAAATCCCATGATAGTGATTCACTTTGGATTACAACTTAGTCTATTCATAATAATTCATGCATAACCATAGGACTACAGATCATATAGCCCTGCAGATCCCTTTGTTTTTTTCCCTATGAACCTTGCTTGATTGGATTGATGGGAGTTACAGTCTGGCCACACCAGGCCATACTTTCCCTGTTCTTGCATAGTTAGACGGATCTCAGGGATCTCACACCCACAGGGGCCACATATTGTGTGAATAAAGAAGTTTCTTCTGTTGTGAAACTGAAATGTCCCAACGGTTCAATGTACACACACCATATAATATGTGAGGCAGACATTTCACAAGATGAAAGTTGCTCTCTCTTTTTTGCCTATGTTGACACATTATCCAGTCCGTTAAAGACTGTCAAGCATGTGAACCTGGCATAGATGGGGAAAGGGTCAGAGATAATAATTAGATATTACTTTCAAGAAAGGGCAACATGACATATATCTCATTGTGCTCTCTGCAGAAAATTCCCACTGATTGCGTTTTGAATTGAAGAAGAAGCTGGCAGCTTTGCCCTTTGTCTCATGAAATATAGTCTTGCTGAGAGAGGCATTGCCAACTTTTTTTTGCTTCTGCTAAAGGTTGGTTACTGATATTTATGATTATCTGAACACACTCTACATTTACGCAGAGGCAGCACAGAATACAAAGAGGGATCAATGAAGGTATTTGATACTTGCCCCCAGACAGGACCTCAGAGGGGCTGTGTACCTTACAAATACACTCTGCTCTCACCTTTAACAAAACTTTATTAGAAAAAAACACTTTAAAACGCGAATGCACCCATATTCCAGATTCAGTGGTGATTGTTTACCTTCCCCACCCCAAGTTATTTACTAGTTTTGCTAAAAGTTTAGTTCTTGTTTCCTTTTTTTTAAGGCCTCTCTTGCGGGAGCCAATATGATGCAGTGGTTTGAGCTCTAGACTGGGACCGAGTCTACATGAGCAAGATAACTCAGATTCACCTTGAATGGACTGCTGGCTGATTTCATAACTTTTGAGTATATCTGGCGAGAACAATGGATTTTCCTGGGTTAAACTGTCTTTGCCCCATTTCATGAAAAGTCAAGGGATGCACCAGAGATTACTGGAAACTCCAGATAATCATTTGGTTTTGGGGCCATCTGGGCAGATGAACTGGGCAGATGATTGGACTTAAGTCCAATCCAGACCACTCTGCTGCACAGACAGGACACTGTCACAAGTACCCTTTTCTAGTGTCCATCAGTGCAGATAAGAGGCTGGATTGTGCCAGAATAAATTTGCCTTCTGACTCTGGAGACTAAAGTTGAAATCCCTGCTCAAACATGGAAAACCACTGAGTGATCTTGGGCAAATCATACTCTCTCAACCTAAGAGGAAAGCAAAATCTAATGTCCCCTGAACAAATATTGCTAAGATAACCCCATGATAGTTTCACCATCTTATAGAAAATAACTTGAAGCCTGGGCTTGGCTTCATGTTAGCCGCCCTGAGTCCTTGAGGGGAGAAGGTGGTGGGGTATAAATAAAGTTTAATAAATATTTTAAAAATAATAATAATAATGCACAATTTGGGATTAAAGTAGCCCAGGTTGGCCCAAAATCCCATAAAAAATACAGTTGTAAACTGAGGAATATTTGAATTGGAGTGTACTCTCTTTTGACAACTTACAAGTCTTGTGTGTAGAATGAATTATAAGTATCATTTATTTATATATTTATTTAAAACTTTTGTACCCCGACCTTCTCACCTCTATCGAGGGACTCAGACCAGCATAACAGCAAAAATTCAACGCTATACAATTTAAAAACAACTACAACAACATACTAAAATACATAAGAACCCAGCATAAAACCACATCGCCATTAAAACAATTCCTTCATTCCATAATCATTTGGAAAAAGGAGTTCGGATAGCTCATGAAAACACTTTGATTTTCCTGCATGAAACAATGCCATTTTCTAATGTGATTAGTAATCTTGCTATTTCCTGTGGATAGCAGCCAAAACCCCAAAATATTTATTTAAGAATTGAATACATGCATTGACAACATCCAAACATCAAGCCAAAGGATTAGAATGTGTGACCTTCAAGTAGAAATGTATAATGGTGACATTTACAAATGAACCTTTAAGGTTAATTAAATGACATGCTGTGTGCAGTGTTAACCTCTGCTGAGTGCAATTTTCTTTTTCTTGCATGTAGAAAGTCCTTGCTTAACCTCTCCATCCCCTGGTAGCTTTGTAACATTAACAACTGGAATATGTAACCTTTTCAGTCTTCCAATTCCATCTATCTCATCACACAGGGTTTTTTGACCCTTTATTTCTCTTCGGCCACCGATCCTGCTGAACGCCATCACATGACATGGGCAATGGCCCTACTCCATTGATGGCTAAAATGGTGAGGATCAAACACGTCACACGACTAGAGTATCAAATTCTATATTTCATATTTATACATAACACAGTCATGGAATATCCAGGTGTATCATATGTACTCGGGTACGTTGTATACAGGATATAGGGGGGGGGGCATGTATGACACATATACCAACTAAATAATATCAAAAGCGCAACTCCCCACAGTCAATATAAAGAAACTCCGAGTACAAGTATATGCTTCCATGAACCGTGAAGTCCAAACAGCTGGTGATACAAGGACAAAGGAGGCAGAAATAAGCTCCAAATAATAAGTTCAAAAGCTGGCCGACGGGCTGGCGATGCCAAACTTTTCGGGGCCACTCCCCCGTTTCGCCCCCGGGCGGGGCTTTCTCAAGGCCATAAATGATGGTTCCGTAGTCCCAATATCATTCAGCGAAGCGTTCAGGCTTAACCTTACTCGGGAAGCAAGGTGACCATAAAGGGCCTTTCCCCTGTCTGATGGAGAAAATGGCAATGCGGCAACATGCGTTGGCACACTTTCCCGTGCAATGGGGGAAGGGACAGGGCACCAATGTGTCTTGCCCTGATGTCCTCATGTAATGAGGGAGGGAGGGAAGGTGTGCTGCTCTCTGCGAAGCATCCTGCATGCCTTTCGTTCCTCTATTGATTGCTAGTGAAGCGGAACAAAATAGGGGGTGTGACATCAGTATGATGAAGTTTCAGATTAAATTAAGGATTTTGGCATAATGGAGAATTGAATCAGACTTGCTTCTATACTTTATATCAACTAGTTTTGCATGTACAGAACCTACAGTCATTCACTAGTCCCTAGACCATTGTTTCTCAACGTGGGGGGGTCGGGACCCCAGGGGGGGGTCTTGAGAGGGTGTCAGAGAGGTTGCCAAAGACCATCAGAAAACACTGTATTTTCTGTTGGTCATGGGGGTTCTGTGTAGGAAGTTTGGCCCAATTCTATTAGTGGGGTTCAGTATGCTCTTTGATTTTAGGTGAACTATAAATCCCAGCAACTACCACTCCCAAATGTTCACATTTGGGGACATTGAGTATTTGTGCCAATTTTGGTCCAGATCTATCATTGTTTGAGTCCACAGTGCTCTTTGCATGAAGGCAAACTACAACTCCAAAAGTCAAGGTCAATGCCCACCAAACTCTTCCAGTATTTGTTGATTATGGGAGTTCTGTGTGCCAAGATTGGTTCAATTCCATTGTTGGTGAAATTCAGAATGTTATTTGATTGTAGGTCAACTATAAATTCCAGCAACTACAACTCCTAAATGACACACACCCCCAACCCCCCCCCCCCCCCAAATTTGGGCATATTGGGTTTTTGTGCCAAATTTGATCCAGTGATATGCATCCTGCATATCAGATATTTATATTAGGAGTCATATCAGTAGCAAAATTACAGTTATGAAGTAGTAATGAAAATAATGTTATGGTTGCGGGTCTCCACAACACGAGGAACTCTATTAAAGGGTTTTGGCATTAGGAAGGTTAAGTCATGTTTGCTGACCCTCACCCACACTTCTGTGCCTTTCACATTGCACAGTTATAGTGCTATGATTTCCCTCTAAATGCCAAACTGATTTACTATGGAATTTGAAAGTGTATAGTTAATGAGGAGTATCTTAAATTCTCAGAGAGCTCTATTGCCTCACGCAGCTAGAAAACAAAATAATACAACTTTGTAATCAGTGAGAATTGTTAACCAGAGTTTACAAATATGCATGTACCATCTCCAGTCTGCACTCAAATGAGCAGAAGGAATGCCTGTATCAGACAAATAAGAAAAAGTCAGGGCCAGAGATGGGGAGAGTGACAGCAGCAAATCTCTAATAGAAGAATTATTCATGAAAGTTAGGAAGTAATCACTCTCTTCCTTTCAGCCATTGCTACAGTGTCTGTTGGAAGAATTCATTTGCTATCTCATCAGATAGCCAGTGGCAGGAGGCAGTGGTGATGCTCCGCTTTGCGGCAAGGCATGGGGAATCCAGTACCCCACGCCTTGCATTGCTCGGATCCTTGGGAGGGCAATCACATGAGGGTAGCAACACAGAAAGCCCCCCCCCAATATTGTGGTGGCGTTCCTGCCTTCCTTCCCCCACAGAGTCGGCATAACATCATCTGATGGAAGCCAGTCAGTTTGATGGGTGACCGGGGCTAGATCGGCAAATGCCGCCGATTTTAGCCCTGTATGATGAGATTGTTAGTCAAAACCATGCTTGGTTGACAGGAAACTTGCCCTCAATAAACAGCAAATTGAAGATCACAACCAATATTGCTCTTTTAAAGGACAAGCACTGTAAGCCATTTAAACAAACAGTGAAATAGTAAACCTGGCAGGCTCCTCAAATGTATAAATACCCAAATATGGAATTTTGAAGTAAAGCTTTTGCTTGGAATAAAAGGAACTACAATCGATGTTACTCTCATAACGAATAAAATTGGCACCTTTTTATCTGTAGCTTGGTGTATCATTGTGCCATCTGATCTCCAGTTTGGTGATTATATAGGTTGTTTATAACCTTGATCAAAGCAGGGCTGTTTATCACGCTGCATAAAGCTCAAAATATCAAAATACATTTTGCAGATCATACTTACTATATTGTGGAAGAAAATGATACAGTGCCTTCATAAAACACCTGGCTGACATTTCCAAATATGTATGAACATCAAGTGGCATGGATTATAAAATAGTGAGTGATAAACAACATTAAAGGTAATGCATTCTTGGAGTGAGAACAGGGTTTGTGATATTTCTTACAGCTTTTCATAGAATCACAGAGTTGGAAGGGAACCAAAAGTCATCAAGTTCAACTTTCTGACAATAAAGAAATAAATGCATGTAGTTAGTTAGGATTCACTTCACTATCATATTCACAATTCTTCACAGAAGCAACTCCCCTAATAGGTTGTTATCTGACCTGTTAAAAACTTCCAATGAATGCATTTTGAGTCAGTATGTCCCACTCTTAAACAGCTCTTTAGTCAGAATGATTTGAGAAGTATTACTGCAGAAAACATCCTGGAAATTATTTATAGACAGCTTAATAAAAGCTTTATGTTTACTGTTTTCTCAATTCCTTTGGTGGTGGTGGTAGTGGGGATTGTGGAAGTGAAACTACAATTTGCAATTAACATTGTTCAGCTCTGTTTTATTTAAGAACTGATAGATGTTCATTGACTACCCACTGGGGACACATCCCAATACAGACACATACAGCCATGGATACCTGGTACCATTGATAATAGTTAACCCTGTGTTTTGACCATTCCTGGGATGAAAGTTAACCATAGGCTTCATTGGAGGACCAAAAGGGCCTACAAATACTTCCAAGCTGGAATATTTCTGGAGGACGTACAATTGAATCCATGGACAGTTCCTTGTACTGTACTATTTTATAGGCCAAAAATGTAAATAGAGCTCAATTTATAAGTCAATTAAGTCAAAGTTTTGACATTTAATTTCTGGTAAAAGCCACTGAAAATATGTTAATTCTAATTAAAATGTGTTAACCTACCATCCAAAGGCCCCATAAAGACTGCATTATAAACCAGTAGAGTGCATGCCTGCTACTTTAAAGGCCTTATATATGCCTTCAAGCTTTCTATTGTTTTCTTCACAATAAAACCCAGTTGTACTCTGTGGTTGTTTTAGGTTTTGGTGAATGGTCAACTGTGATGTGGGCTGGATTTGCACGGCCCTATATTCCAGGATCTGATCCCAGATAATCTGCTTATCCCAGATAATCTGCTTATCCCAGATTATCTGGCAGTGTAGACTCATATAATCCAGTTCAAAGCAGATAATCTGGGATCGGATCCTGGAGTATAGGACAGCGTAGATCCACCTGTACTTCCACATGCAGAACTACTATGACATATTGAACCATACAGGATTGTGGCCTTTATTTACCAGACATGGAAAGCTACCACTAGTGGTGTTCCTTGTGATGGTAGCAAGTAGGAGACCTTGAAGTGGGATGCCGAATGGAAGATTGGAGTGTGATTACCTGAAACGAGTCCTGCCTCAGGTCCCTCAGCTACACTGGTTTTCTGATGACATAGCCAATTTTCATTCCCTTTATTTTCAATAGACAGGATTTAAAATAAAGCGTACATATGATAAAGCAAAATATTACTCGGGTGCCTATAATTCCTTCCTTCCTTCCTTCCTTCCTTCCTTCCTTCCTTCCTTCCTTCCTTCCTTCCTTCCTTCCTTCCTTCCTTCCTTCCTTCCTTCCTTCCTTCCTTCCTGTCTTCCTTCCTTCCTATGATACAACTCTTGTGATAAAATTGTTGAAGGATGCTTGCTGCCATCAGGACCATATTTCTTACATTTTCTGTGTGCAGAGGATACTTCAGCAGGAATCTAATCTCCTGGTTCATGTTAGATTGTCTACCTCTTGTTTCAACCTGTTTGCTTCCAGAAAAACTGGAGATTCAGAGTCAAAGATTTGAGATTTGGAAACCCATTTGTGGTTCTATGTGAGATGGTTTTCTTGAGGGAAGCATGACAATCTACAGTTGGAACTCTCTCCACCCCAAATAAGTTAGTTCATCTATCTCGTACTCTGTGATCATCTTCCATTTTATCAGAATTTGTTTGTCCTCCTTAGCTAGCTTTTTAATACTTGCTCTGCTTTTTGGAAGCAAAAGTGGAGTTAATTTTTACATTTTCCATATTTCACAGCTAGATTAATTTACCTTGTAAATTTGTTGTGAGAGCCATTCTGAGAAAAGATAGGATTAATATTTAAATACCAATTGAAACAATAGCAATTGCATGGACACTTAATTACATGTTTAAGTCCCTAAATATAAGAGTGCTTTCTTCCTAAATGTGTATAATTTCCCAATTATGAAATAATGTCCCTTTAATGAGGGCCTTTGTCATATTACCCTTTGCATCACATCATGCCATCACAGCATGCCAATGGACTATGTGTTGCTGAACTGTGAGTAAATTGCATTTCTTTTCTTCAGATGAAATGCTGAAAGAAGGACTCTTATGAAGCATAATCCATTAACCATGCACTCACTTGATGACAGTCTATCATCTGGGTGCCTCCCTCCCCAATTGCTACTTACATGCGACAGAAACAATTTGACCATCTTAGATGGAGATCTAACATATTGCATCTGTGATATAATTTTCATAAACCTTATAACTGCATGCATTAACTTATTAATATCACAATATTGATATTCTGTGTAGTTTGTATAAGGAAAGTGATAATATGTGGAAAATTTATTTGCAAATTGTTTGGGTTTGGGGACAAATGCTGTGTATTATCTGGAATATGAGACATCTTGGAATATAATATGTAAGGGTCCTTTTTTTCATGTGAGCAGTTCTGCAGACACAAGGATTTAACCCATTGTGCTACTGAGGGCTCCTTAAGGGTGTTGTGGAAACAAGGATTGGTGAGAAAGCTTCCGTGGAGACACCTTTTCCCCATGATAATTCTTTCAGGAGTGAATTTCCCTTTCTAGCGGTAGATTTATCTCACTTCCTGTTGTTTCACTTCCATTTGTAACTATGAGCTGTTTGTAAGTTGGATGTTTGTAACTTGGGGAGTCCCTGTAGTTCGACACCACTTTGACTGCTATGACTCAGTGCTATGAAATCATAGGACATTTCGTTTGACAAGGTCTGTAACCTTCTCTGTCAAGGAATGCTAGTGTTTCACCCAATAACAAGTGCAATGAATCCAAGTGTGCCTCATTTTTTCCTCTACATAAATCCTCCTCCAATCATATCTCAATGAACACTGTAATGTTATGGTCCCAACAACACCATTTGCTTTCTCCTTAATATATATTTTGGCTATCCTTGCTTGATGAAGAATTCTGTTAATGTTGAAAGCTAGCATCACGTATTTATTTCCTTTTTTGTTGCCCTAATATAGGGTATCACTATAATATAATTTAGGATTGTGTTTTATTTTCAGCATGGCTACTCTCGCATTTTCAGTATGCTCTTCATCTCACGGAGGATGAGAAAAATTGCAAAAAGTATTTACTTCCTTTGTTTGGACTCCCTTTTTAGTGAAGACAAAATAATTTATGAATATTCTTTGTAATTCTAGTACAGCATTATAAATCAGAAAATATGACTAAATTGATACTCCTATTTTTTTCCAGAAATCATACCCATTATGTGTTTTTCTCTCTGATAGAACAAAAATGTTCATACTTCTATTAAATTATGTTTGCTGTCAGATTAGAAGAACAATAATCCTTTAAACTGAAATCTCAGTCAATCTTTACTTGCACACTACCAGTTATATAGTCTAGCAGGTCTCCCTTGATAATGCTTAGCTCATGTACATTTTTAAAAATGGTAATGTTACTGAAATTTATATAGCTAATGAACAGATTTCCTTCAACATATTGTATGCTTCCATGCCCCAACTCCCTTTTCTTAGCAACTGCTCCCACCCTCTAAGAAAGCCCCAAAATTGTGTTTTCTAGAGGATATCAGATACAGAACAATATCATTAAAATGGGTACTGTGATATAATGCAGCAGTGAGAAAAGAGCTTTAGTAGCTACCCCCCCAAAAATCAACAAAAGGACCCATTAGATCTTGTACAACTAATCCAATTATAGTAAGTTCATTACGGATTGCTTATTTTAATCGTTTCATTCTCAGAAAAGAGGCTCTTTGGGGCTTAATGTTTTGCTGGTCCATGGAACATAATAACTTGGATTTATAAATGAACAATAGCAAAGATGGAAATTAGTAAAATGAAAGTCAAGAGTGACAAAGGCCAGTGATTTTTTTGACTGCAAAAGTAAAGGCACAGGTATGGAACTCTGTGTGTGTGTGTGGGGGGGGGAGATGTTTCACATGCAGGACTACTGTGCTCAGCAATAAATTTCACTGAGCCTTGTACTCCCCCCCCCCCCCAGTCCTATACAAATGCTTTAGTTTATTCTGGACTAAATGCAGAATTGTACATCTGTATTTATTTATTTTTTAAAAAAATCTGCTCACTTTTCTAATATACTTAGGCTATTGTGAATTCTGGTCCTGTCTTCCCATTTGTGAGCTCCTCCTCACAGTTCTGTATCATCTGCAAACCTGATAAGGATTCTCTCTACCCCATCTTCTAAGTAATTGAGAAACAATCAGATGTCATGACATGTCTATTTCTTTTAAGATGAACCATATTTTCTCATGATCTACACAGCACAAGTTGATTTTCTTCTGAAATTCTTGGTCTGTGTTGCAATATGATTCCTAGTGCATATTCCTTTTCTAAATCCACCCTGGAAATTTGGCATTTCTTGCTTCGGGGGTAGTATGTTTTGTCATAAAATCATTTTGCTTGTAGGACAGATTAGTGCAAAACTTAAATTATCAATTATCACTGCAATCATGACTGTCCTCTTTTTTGAAGATTGGACTATATGTATATTTTGAACGGTTAGTATGTGAGCCATTGTTTTCTTTTCTTTATTTGTTGACAGATTTTTTTGGTTAACTTTTGGATACATTCATTCTCTAAAGTCTCTAAAGTTCATATATGATTTGATGTAGTCATCGGCAAATCAATAAGTGGCTTACAATAAAATTCTGGCAATACATGTTTAATAATTTTGTACTTTTAAATCTTAGTGTTGTAGACAGAGCCATGACATGGAAGCAAAGTCCAGACAAACTTACTGAAACAGCCAGGGTCAGAATGCCAATTACCAGAGTCCTTGAAAAGTAGCAGAATAGTCAAAAGTCTGGTCCAGAGTCAGAGACACAAAGTTCAAACAAAGATACCTGAGCCAGAAGTCAGATTCCCATAAGTTCTTAAGTGACACACTGAGAAACAGCAGAGTCTGGTCTTAGGACAAGAGTAAACAGGAGTTGGACTCTAACCAAGAAACAATGTTGTCCTCCACAGAGTCATAGCAGAGTGCTTTTTATCTTAAATCTCAGCTGTTGCTTGATCACTGATCATTTCTCAGTTAATTTTTGGGACCTATGACACCCTGATCACTCTTTCCTATGCTTTAGAATTGTGGGTATAGTTACGTCTTCTGTAGACTTCTCAGATGTGCTTGCTTCAGGGTGGCGAGGAATATTGGCTTCTGTTGAAGAGTTGACTACAACAATGGCTGAGCTAGGCTGGACAGACTCCTGGGAGCTGCTGATCTCCATCTCCTCTGCTGGCCTTTCAAGCAACACCTTGTCCTCAATGTTTGAACTGGACATGACACATGGATTTAATATTGCTATTGCCCAAGAGAAAGAAGTTGCTAGATAACATGGATTTTTCTCAGCAGCATGATTGCAAACGGATGATGAGCCATATGCTACAGAAACACTTCAAAGATTTTTTAAAAACCAGGAAAACCAATAACCTCTGTGATACAGTGCATTACATCGTTTCACTAATATTATGTGTTTAATGTGTCCCAGAATCTGAGTTTAGAAAATGTATGTGCCAAAAGGCCAAGAAACTATTTCTTAAAAACAAATAATTGGAATGCTGCTGTTCATTTTGTTTATCCACCTTAATGCAGGCAGTCTTTCATAAGGACATTTGGTTTAAAAAAATATTATTTAGACATTGTGCAATTAACCTTTATTTTAAAATAGAGAGAAAAAATTGCTGAGATCAACAAAATCAAAACTTCTTTAAGTACATCAGAAGCAGGAACCCAACTAGAAAAGCAGTTGGGCCACTCGACGACAATGGTCAGAAAGGGAAAATCAGCGAAGACAAGGAGATTGCTGAGCGGCTAAATGACTTCTTTGCCTCCGTTTTCACACAGGAGGACAGACAACATATGCCTGCAGCTGAGTCAGTTTTTTCAGGGAGGGAATTAAATGAATTAAACCAGATAGAGATAAACAAGGAAGATGTTCTCACATGCCTTACTAAACTAAATGTCAACAAATCACCAGGGCCAGATGGCATCCACCCCAGAGTTCTTAAGGAACTCAAGTGTGAAATTGCTGAAATTCTAGCCAAAATATATAACCTTTCTCTAAGATCAGGCACTGTACCCGAGGACTGGAGGGAGGCAAATGTAACTCCGATCTTCAAGAAAGGATCCAGGGGTGATCCAGGAAATTATAGGCCAGTTAGTCTAACCTCAGTTCCAGGCAAAGTGATGGAAACCATTATTAAAGAAAAATTACTAAGCACATAGAAGAACAGGCATTGCTGAAGGAAAATCAACATGGTTTCTGCAAAGGCAAATCATGTCTTACTAACTTGTTAGAATTCTTTGAGGGTGTAAATAAACACATAGATAAAGGGGACCCAATTGATATTGTTTACCTTGACTTTCAAAAGGCTTTTGACAAAGTCCCTCACCAAAGGCTCCTAAATAAGCTCTTCAGCCATGGAATCAGGGGACAGGTCTTGTCCTGGATTGGAACCTGGCTAAACTGTAAGAAACAAAGGGTGGTAATAAACAGACATTTCTCTGGGTGGAAAGAGGTGAGAAGTGGCGTACCCCAAGGTTCAGTTTTGGGTCCGTTACTTTTTAATTTATTCATTAATGATCTGGATGTAGGAGTGAATTCTGAGGTAGCAAAGTTTGCAGACGACACTAAATTGTTCAGGGTAGTTAAAAATGAAACTGATTGTAAAGAGCTCCAGAAAGATCTCTCAAAATTGAGTGAATGGGCAACAAAGTGGCAAATGCATTTTAACCTAAACAAGTGTAAAGTCATGCACATCGGGGCAAAGAACCCCAACTACACCTACAAATTGATGGGGTCAAAGCTTTCCGAGACAAACCAGGAAAGGGATCTTGGGGTCTTGGTGGACAGCTCAATGAAGATGTCAACCCAGTGCGCAGCAGCAGTGAAAAAGCAAATTCTATGCTAGGCATGATCAGAAAGGGAATCGAAAATAGGTCAGCAAATGTTGTATTACCTCTCTACAAATCGATGGTAAGGCCACATTTGGAGTACTGTGTACAATTCTGGTCACCGCACCTTAAGAAGGATATAACGGAACTGGAAAAGGTACAGAAAAGGGCAACAGGAATGATCCAAGGGATGGAGCGGCTCCCTTATGAAACCAGGTTGCAACGCCTTGGTCTTTTCAGCCTTGAAAGACGGCGTTTAAGAGGTGACTTGATCAAAGTGTATAAAATCATGCATGGGATAGAAAAGGTGAATAAAGAAAAAATATTTTTTTTGTCACAAAACACTAGGACTAGAGGGCACTCCCTGAAGCTCCAAGGTAGGAAAGTTAGGACTAATAAAGGGAAATATTTCTTCACCCAGAGGGTCATTGGGTTATGGAACTCACTTCCAGAAGAGGTTGTGACAGCTGTCAGCCTGAACAACTTCAAGGCAGGATTAGACAGATTCATGGATACCAAGTGTATCGGTAGTTACTGAAAAGGACATTCAAGTGCCACCTCGGAGTTGGTTGAGGTAGGCAGGATTTCCCTGGGTACTGGTTGTGGGGGGTCGGGAGCAGGTTAGGGTTTTGCCCTCCCTTCTGCTCGAGATCCCCGTGTACAACTGGGGGCCACTGTGTGATACAGAATGCTGGACTAGATGGGCTGAGGTCCGATTCAGCATGGCTCTTCTTATGTTCTTATGTTCTTATGTTCTAAAACCAACACCAATCAGCACTAAAGTGAAACCAGCAACAGCAAAATAGAAGAATGGAAGCACTTGCATATCCTCAAAATACATATTAAAGTGGTTTTAAGAATCAAAAGGTTTTCACATGGCATTGAAAAAATCATGAAATTGTCACTATTTGAACTGCTTTGGGGAGATCAAGAAGCACAACATACAAACAATCTACAGACTCACTAAGAAAATCCAACAAACACCATGTTCAGCAAAGGACAAGAGGGATCCTCTCACCTCTGCAGGAGTCTATCATATACCAGGCAGCTGTGGACAAGTCTACATAGGGACCACCAAACTCAGCGTTGCCCAAATACAAATCAAGGAACATGAAAGGCACTGCAGACTAACTCAACCTGAGAAGTCAGTCATAGCAGAGCACCCGATGAACCAACCTGGACACAGCATATTATTTGAGAACACAGAAATGTTGGACCACTCTAACAACCACCATGTCAGACTACACAGATAAACCACTGAAATCCACAAGCATGTGGACAATTTCAACAAAAAGGAGGAAACCATGAAAAGGAACGAAATCAGACTACATGTATTAAAAAACCCTCTAAAATCAGGACAGTAAATAAAGAGCAACATTTAAAAAAAGGAGAATACAAGAAAAGAATCAGTCAGGGCTAGCTAACACCTCCCAACCATGGATCCCCAGCCAGCAATCAGCCAGGCTTTGAAGCTACAAGGCCATTAAATGCTAATCAAGGTGGCCATTTGCAACAATCACACTTGCTTGAGCAGACAAGAGTTCTTTCTCCTACCTTGGACATCCCACAGATATATAAACCTCACTTGCCTAGTTTCCAACAAATCTCACAACCTCTGAGGATGCCTGCCATAGATATGAGCAAAACATCAGGAGAAAATGCTTCTGGGACATGGTCATACAGCTCAGAAAGCACATAGCAACCCAGCTATTCTAGCCATGAAAGCCTTTGACAACACTTTGTGGAGATTATGCCTTGTTAATCCATGGTTCTAAATGGTTCTAAAGTACTTAAAAAACAAAAGTGGAATTCAGGCCTAGTGGAGATCATTTCACAACTGCGGTTTTATCATTCGAAAGAACCATTTTTCAGTACATTCCCAATATCTTTGTGCTTTATCACAAGCACTGAAAAAGCAAATACGACTGTAAGTATCAGATTAATTCTCATTGGTTTCACTCTTCCTGATCTTTTCAGATAGTATACCATTTACAGAACTAGACAATAAATATGTTGTCTCAGTAACTGACCATGTTAGATGTGGCAGAGCACAATGGATGGGTCATGCTTTGACAGTTTCATGTCATTTCACTGATACATTTTAAACAACCCATTGCCAACAGTGAATTTCATTGCTCAGGTTACTGAGGTGACAGCTTCTGTAATCTTTAAAATAATAAAGACAAGCACCAAACTGTTGTGTCAAGCAGAGGATTGTACAATGTTATAACTCCTTGATAGTAGACAGGAAGATGAATATCAGTACTAGAATGATCGGCTCAAGAGTCTTGACTACACATGTATCAAAACATCACATCGTTCCCAAGTCATCGTGACTGATTTAAGATCCATTGAAGCCAAATATGTTCTTTCCATTCTGCTTGAGTGTCAGAGGATTTTAACATACCAATTTGAGTAGCTGTCTTAAAACTGAACAGAAAAACAGCTAGCCAGAATAATTCAATAGGTATAGAATACAGCTATAGAGCTCCACATACTCTGTTCAATATTATGAACAAAAGAAAATATGAAATATTTGGTCTAAATCCAAGTTGCAGTAGGCCCATTTGTGCCAATTTCCCAAGTTTCCGACGATCTCCTGCAAGGTTCCCCATTATTTAGCAATGTCAAGAAGAATTTGACTTTCCATACCTCCAGGTTACACTATGGAAGTGAACAAAGTTTGGTTACTTGTTTTGTAACTCAGGGTGTGTCTGTACTGCATAGTTATAACAGCTTGATACTTCTTTGATTGCTAAGACTACATCAACTTGACAACTGGGGTATGTAGTTTGATGAGATAATTAGATTTGTCTCCTCTATAGTTCAGAGGAGATCTGTCCTTAGAATGGAAGGTTTCCCATTCACTTTTACTACTTGGAGCAAGCACAAATTTGGGCTGAACGCAGATGTCTAAAAGTTCTAAATGTACGACTTTAAATCAGGAACAATTGTTGCATTTTAAAGCCCTGCTAAAAGATTACCATTCTTTCCACAGATTTGGAATCTGCCCAGGCTTCACTTAAGCTATCGGTAGAAGATTATATTCATCCAAAGATTTTTTTAATTCTTTGATAATAACAACAACAATAATAATCTTTATTTATATTCCACTCTATCTCCCCAAAAGGACTCAGGGCAGATTCCAAACATAAAAGGCAAACATTCAATGCCCGAATACAACAACAATACATCCATACTAACAACATTTAAACAACCTAACATATAAACACAAATTATGACTTAACAACTAAAATTAAATAAAAAAAAACACAGCCTGTTATAACAGACATAAGACAAAACATCAAATAGAAACAATAATTTTCCATTTCCTTGGGGCAAATCAATGAATCATTGCTGAAAATATCTATTGAGCTGGAATCAAAAGATGCTGTCTTCCTCCTGCCACTGTCCTTTCTTATTTGCTTGGTTTGGCAGAAATTTGATGTTCCCAGAACAACAGAATATTCCATGTATGCAGATTCGGCGCAATACACAAAGTCAGCATGATTAATTGGGATGGTTTACGTGTTAGATAGCTCTAAACCCACTATATAGGTATTTGTCTTGACAGGCGGTGCCAAGGATGCACCGCGAGGAGCTGGAGAAAACAAGGGAAGAAGTTAGGATAGGAGAGCCCACCAACCTCGCAAGCCCTCTGCCCAGGGGAGCCACCTGAGGAGGAAGGGACCCGTTTCAGGGCCAAGGAGGGAAGTGGCGGCCGGGGCGGGGGCCCAAGGCAAGGGAGCTGCCACCCCCAGGGCCCAGAAGCAGACCTTGACGTGTGCTCCCTCGTCAACGCTTGGCTCCAGAAGGAAGAAAGGGGCAGGCCAGTGCAAAGGGCCTGGCTCCACCCTCTTCAAATTAGTTCCAAATCAGAACTCAAATTGTTCTCTCCATGGGGGAGGAGGCAAACGTCTCTTCCACCCCGGCTGTGCCAGGGTGGGAAAGCTTCTTGTCTTGACATTACATCTGTGCCAAAATGCGCAACACCAATGTCCTTTTTTCTGTCTCTCCCTATTCATACACTGTGACATCATCCCAAGAGTCTTCTAATGCAGCCTATACCACAATGACATGATAGTTTTGTACTTTCCCTGTTTCCTAATGTGGCCTCATTAATGGTACTCATATGAATGCCACTTCACATAAGATATAAAATTCCTCGGGGCCAGGGAAACTGTTGTCATGAAAAGTACCAACTTGTGTATTTATTATTCTTTGACGTTTTACTGCTAAGCCTGGGAAGAACTATTTGGAGGATTTATTTAGCTACCCTTTTTAAAAGCTGGGTACCTTGGCTTGAAGGTGGGAAAGCCATCCTAACTGGTCCAGCTCTGTTTGGGCTTCCTTTCTCACCTCTTCCTGATATTCAGTGAAGCAGTGTAACATATTAAACCTGTCACTCAAGAGCTGATAATTATAAATAGCTCTTGGAGAAGGTAATTTAATGCTTGATATGAGCAGGTGCTAAAATTACATGCATCTGGGAAAATTTGCACAAGCTAAATTGCCCCTGCTCCCAGAGGATGGGGAGCTGGTAGAGCTGGCATTGTGCTAAACAGGCACCTGCTGCTCATCTGTAATAGATAGCAAACCACAAAAGAACCGGAAATCTTCTAGATAACAGGAATATTTCCTTTCACTGCTCCCAAATAGTAACTAAGGGGTCTGGTCTCTCCATGTGCTTTGCCAATGTTTGCCTTCGTTGTAAAACCAATAAAGTACTTTTAGGTGGAATTAAAGTAGTTATGTTCTTGCCAGAGAACCACTTCAGTCTCATTAGCAGTTTCATCTGCTTAAGGAGTCCAAAAGCATAGAAAGATGTCAAAGAATGAAAGAACTCTGCTTGGGCTTCCTTGGCCTCTTGTAGCACAAATAACCACAATTTTCTCTGAAAATGTTGATCTTTGATTATTCTGTCCTATTATATTAATACTGATGGTGATTAGTATTCGATGGTGCATTATTGAGCATTATTTCTAACAAAGCGTGTTTGGTGAAATGAGGTAGTACAGAAGCCCATGGTATGCAACCTTGCTATATAATATGCCAGATGAGTCTTTGGTCCTTTGGATATCTCAAATAACAATTTCCATATTCAATTTCCATGGTAGCTGGGGTTTGTCAATGTGAAAGTTCAAAACATGGAGTAGAACCTCTATTAGAAGAGAAGCAATAGGCTTTTTAGGTTCCTTGCCTCATTGTTACAACAATTGTTGTTTATTTGTTCAGTTGTTTCCAACTCTTGACATCATGGACCAGCCCACGCCAGAGCTTCCTGTCGGCCATCACCACCCCCAGCTCCTTCGGAGTCAAGCCAGTCACTTCAAGGATACAATCTATCCATCTTGCCCTTGGTCTTCCTCTCTTCTCTTTTCCTTCCATTTTCCCTAGCATCACTGTCTTTTCTAAGCTTTCCTGTCTTCTAATAACGTGATCAAAGTACTTCATTTTTGCCTCTAATATCCTTCCCTCTAATGAGCAGTTGGGCTTTATTTCCTGAAGTATGGACTGGTTGGATCTTGCTACTGTTGATTTTTAGAGACTGAACACTGTTTATATGCACTTTGCCCCCACTGTCTTGGAAATGAGTGACACAGACAACAAAGCTTTGTTCTTCAGCAAAATTGCTCCAAGTTTTATCACCCACATCCCATCCTGGTTATGTGGTCTAGACATCCTTAAGCATCAGACTTATTCCATTGATGTCCATCCTTATAGATGTGAGAAACAATACTACCACTTTTAATCAAGCCTGGAAATGTACAAGTAGTCCAATTACTATTGAGAAAAAAAGGCTATTTATGGGATAGGAATATATAACCTTTCTCTAAGATCAGGCACTGTACCCGAGGACTGGAAGGAGGCAAATGTAACTCCGATCTTCAAGAAAGGATCCAGGGGTGATCCAGGAAATTATAGGCCAGTTAGTCTAACCTCAGTTCCAGGCAAAGTGATGGAAACCATTATTAAAGAAAAAATTACTAAGCACATAGAAGAACAGGCATTGCTGAAGGAAAATCAACATGGTTTCTGCAAAGGCAAATCATGTCTTACTAACTTGATAGAATTCTTTGAGGGTGTAAATAAACACATAGATAAAGGGGACCCAGTCGATATTGTTTACCTTGACTTTCAAAAGGCTTTTGACAAAGTCCCTCACCAAAGGCTCCTAAATAAGCTCTTCAGCCATGGAATCAGGGGACAGGTCTTGTCCTGGATTGGAACCTGGCTAAACTGTAGGAAACAAAGGGTGGTAATAAATGGACACTTCTCTGGATGGAAAGAGGTGGGAAGTGGCGTACCCCAAGGTTCAGTTTTAGGACCGTTACTTTTTAATTTATTCATAAACGATCTGGATGTAGATGTAAATTGTGAGGTAGCAAAGTTTGCAGATGACACTAAACTGTTCAGGGTAGTTAAAATGAAACTGACTGTAAAGAGCTCCAGAAAGATCTCTCGAAATTGAGTGAATGGGCAACAAAGTGGCAAATGCATTTTAACCTAAACAAGTGTAAAGTCATGCACATCGGGGAAAAGAACCCCAAATACACTTATCAACTGATGGGATCAAAGCTTTCTGAGACAAACCAGGAAAGGGATCTTGGGGTTTTGGTGGACAGCTCAATGAAGGTGTCAACCCAGTGCGCTGCAGCAGTGAAAAAGCAAATTCTATGCTTGGCATGATCAGGAAGGGAATCGAAAATAGGTCGGCAAATGTTGTAGTGCCTCTCTACAAATCTATGGTGAGGCCACATCTGGAGTACTGTGTACAATTCTGGTCACCGCACCTCAAGAAGGATATAACGGAACTGGAAAAGGTACAAAGAAGGGCAACAAATATGATCCAAGGGATGGAGCAGCTCCCTTATGAAACCAGGTTGCAACGCCTTGGTCTTTTCAGCCTTGAAAGACGGCGTTTAAGAGGTGACTTGATCGAAGTGTATAAAATCATGCATGGGATAGAAAAGGTGAATAAAGAAAAATTATTTTCTCTGTCACACAATACTAGGACTAGGGGCACTCCTAAAGCTCCAAGGTAGGAAAGTTAGGACTAATAAAGGGAAATATTTCTTCACCCAGAGGGTCATTGGGTTATGGAACTCACTTCCAGAGGAGGTTGTGACAGCTGTCAGCTTGGACAGCTTCAAGGCAGGATTAGACAGATTCATGGATACCAAGGGAATCAGTAGCTACTGAAATGGACATCCAAGTGCCACCTCTGTGTTGATGGAGGCAGGCAGGATTTCCCCGGGTACTGGTTGTGGGGGGTCGGGAGCAGGTGAGGGTTTTGCCCTCCTTTCTGCTAGAGATCCCTGTGTACAACTAGTGGGCCACTGTGTGACACAGAATGCTGGACTAGATGGGCTGAGGCCCGATTCAGCATGGCTCTTCTTATGTTCTTATGTTCTCATTCAAAATCCTGAGGAAGAATCACTACATTAAAGGGAAAATAGTATAATTATACTGAGATATATATTTCAGAATCCTGGACATTGCTATCAATCATGTGAGAAATAATAAAAAGTTGACAAAGGGTATTCCTGGGTTTATTTATTTTTTTCTTCAAAAATATCAGTGCCATTTAACAGCATATATGCTGTTAAATGTTTCACTTGAGCAAAGAGATTATTGTTTTTGGGATGAGGTGGCAGCTGTTGAATACTAATGAGGGTTTCTATCCTACACTTGATTACTAATAATTAACAAATACTCTAACCTCTTAGAGTCAACCATTCAAGCGCATGAAGGAATAGAATAGATCATTCTTGAAAATTCGAATGAGATTGTTTAAGCACAACCACCGTACTGAGGTTAAACTCAAGCCTCAGTAAAGCTTTTGTATTGTTGCAAAATAATGCACAGCACGGTGCCCATGTAATTTGCCTAATTAGTTCAAAAGCATGCCAAGAATATCTTGCTGTTAAGTTCCCATTAAAATAGTAAAATTCATACTTAGAGTAAAATTATTGTGCAATTTTTCGACTAAAATAACTCACTGATGGACATGGACATCTCTCCTGGACATTTTTCTGGTCTTTATTACTTTCCCAACTAGCTGAAGCAACAATTTCCAAGAGATGTAAAATGATTCCATGAAATGTCAAACCAGCTCCATTTTGTGTAAGAATGGGCTCAGAATTTCCCAAGGCTATATTGTGCGTGTACTCTGATATTAGACTATAATTACCAGCAGGGTTAGCTACTGGCAAGCATCAGTTTAAATGCACATTTTTCAGCCAATCGCAAATTTTAAGAGAACATTTTGAACAAGTGTTTTTCAGCCAATCCTGTGATCCAGCAGACATTTTCGCTGAGTGTCATCTACCCCCCCCCCCCTTATCTCAGGTTTTTTGTGGATTTTAAGGCCTGTGTAGAAGGGTCTAATGGCACTGTAAGCAAACCTGGATTAAGGGTCAAAACCTTGGGTGGGAATTCTGCAGCCCCCCAAACAGGGATACAATTCGTATACAATTTCATCCTCACATTATAATAGTTAGAATCATGTTGTAAGAGAAAATGAATATTCCTCCACAGCATTTTGCCTGTATTTGTTTTGAGGTGCTGTAAAGGAGTTAAAAACACATTTTTGTGTGCATAGGAAATAGTATTTTCTGCACAGTGACCCTATTTTCTGCATGGAAAACAGGATTTTTGCACAAAAAATACATTTTTTTCTGTACAATATTTCTGTTACAATACTCTGAAGGGAAATAATACAATATTCTTACTAGTCTATTATTTTCCCCAATTTTTGACTTGGAAACAATCTATTACAAATTTCTAAATTCCTGCAGCTCTTGCCAGCATAGACAATGGTGCAGGGGCCTTTTGAAAATGAAGGGGGGGGGGGAGAGATTTCAACTCTTTGAGGGAGTAGACTCACCTTGCCTTATATATGGCAAAGTTTTTCTTCACTATCCCTATTATTAAGATATGTGAAACTTTGATATAAGATTCACTGGTGGCAACTGAAGACAAAGATGCCCTTCATAACTTTCTGAATCCCAGACCACATTTTCTCTCGCTGTGTTAATTCTCCATGAGAATACAGCTCAGTAAAGTGATGTACATTAAATGGGAGAGTGACTTCAGCCTCAAAATCTGATTTGGCATATTTATTTATTTACTCCATTTATATACCGCTTTTCTCAGCCCTCGGGTGACTCAAAGTGGTTTAGAGTAGCAAAAACTCAATGCTTATACATCACAAAACATCATAAAACAATTAAAAACAATTAAAAACCATGGACTCAATACACAATCATACAAAGTCAATACAACATAATTCATAGTCTCATATTTTTTGTTAATAGCAATGCTTCTTCGAAATTTCCCTAGGAGCACAATTAAAGCAATCTAACATATATTTAAAAATGCTAATCTCATTGAATCATATATTTTTGCACTGTACTATGGTGTATCCATTATTCTTGGTGGCCCTTTCATACTTATGGTTCCTGCTTCCTGTAGCACAGCAGTTCTCGTTTGTGCCTGGAGGGCAGGGAATGGGTCCTGGGGTTCCATTAGCATTAGGGCCTGCAGCAGCAGATGTGGATTCAGAGGATGAGCTAGATGACTGGGGTGAAGCACAGGGCCCTTCGGATGGGCCTCGTTCGCCTGCAGAGAGCTTGGCATGGGATGAGATGATGTTTGGGCCTAGCATAGATTCCGATCACCAGGTGGAAATGGGAAGCAGCGAAGGGAGTTATGAACACCCAGGGGGGAGGAATTCCCAAGAGCTTGAAAGTGAAAACATGGACGAAGCCGAGTGGGAAAGTGTTAGGGAGGAAAGTTCTCAGGAAGATAGCGACACAGCTGCTGAGAGGCAAGGTCGAACTTTCGATAGGAGACGGAACATAGAGTCTAGTAGGAGGGATTGGTCCCGGGCCCTAGATCGGCCGCGGTCCGTCAGCAGGGATTGGAGAAGAAGAAGCCTAGAGCGTCGAGGACCTCGGCCGAAGGATTAAGTACAGGATCCGTGGGAACGCATCCTCAGTTCTCCGGCCACGTCTTACCTGTACAGGCGTGAAGCGGAGTAGGATCACAAGCTGTGGTCACCAAGCCTTGCCTTGTTTTGCCTTGCCTTGTATCCTGATTCGCATTGGTTTGCGAAGCCTTGCTCTGTTCCTGATTCGCATTGGTTTGCGAAGCCTTGCCCTGTTTTCCTGATCCGCATTGGCTGCGGAGCCCTGCCAAGTCTTTTGCTTATTTGCTACGTTATCTTGGACATTGTTACTTTCAGCTTTTTGGATACTCTTTTCATATTGGACTATATTCTTTGGAACTGTATTATACTCAATAAAGTAGTTAGCCTTCAGTACGTCTCCGTGTGTGTGATTAAGGGGCCGGTAAGTCCGTGAACGTGACACTTCCTCTGTTCCCTTCTCTCATTTTCTCTTTCTTTTTCCTTCACCTCATGTCTGCATTTGATATTTGATATGGTGTATATGTTCCCTTCTATCACCACTTTGGGTTTTACTAAAATTATGGAAGTTACCTTGGACCTGGGAAAAGAGGACCTTGCAGTTATGAGAACAATTGTATCAACCCAAATGTATCTGCAAGTGTTGAAAATTACTAAAAATGGGAGGCACATCTCAATAAACAGAGTGAAGAAAAGCACTATATATAATTTATGCTCTTAGTATGCTAATATCCATATTAGAACACAGACCTTATTTGAATTGCATACTATTCTGAATGTTCTTGTGTATCTTTTTTTAACACAAACAAGGATTTATAAAAATCCAAGTATCTGGAAAAGCTATATTCCAAAATGCTTATATTTCTATTTCTATTTTCTATTTCAAATGTATAGGCCGCCACTCGCCGGAGGCTTGGAGCGGCTTACATCAGACATGAGTGACACAATAAAACAGTAAAACATAAAACTAATAAACCAGGTGGGAAGGCCTGCCTAAACAGATAAGTCTTGCAGGCTCTCTGAAAAGCTAGTAAGTCTTGGATCATATGGACTTCAATATTAAGGAAGTTTGCATACAATAATGAATATATCATGGAAAATAGCATAGTAAATAGTATTGGGGAATATTGTGCACAGAAAAATGGAAATAGATGGGAAACAGAAATTCTGTATGAAAATAAACATAACTTTCCTTTATTCTTATTTAGCTACACAATTGACAAAAAGAGAAAGTAAAAAACATGAAGAAAAGAAACAAAACCACCATGATGCAAGTTAAAAGGTACTCCTTTCATTTAATGTGCTGTTCTATACACAGCACTGTCTGTTTACACAAATAGTTGATTGAATAATTAAAAATGCACTGTTTTCCTCCTACATGGGCCAAAGCTATTAAGGCTAAGATGCTGGAATCCATTAACCTTATTCAAAATGTAAATGACTCATAGGCATTATCTGAATATATTATTTTTGCGATCAGTTAATTACAGTTGCATTTCTTCATTTGTAAGTGTTTACATTTGTATATTAAAAGAATTACAATTCTTAAAATAAGAAAATAAGAAGGAAAGAAAAATAATTTTGCAGTTTATGTAAATAAGCGAAACGTGTTAAAACATTTTGTATCATTCTGCTTCAGTGTGTGGGTGAAAATAAAAATGCAACATTGAATTTGCATTGTGCAAAAATAAATCATTACATTAACCTCAGCAAAAATGTCATTTGGGAGAACAGAAGATGCTGATTCACTACCTGTTTTATAAAGGAAGAAATTAGAACTGCTCTAAAAAATAGAACAATCTGGGGGAGTGGAGGAGATAACCCACGGTGGGAGAAATGAATACTTTCTTTGTTGTATATTCATTGCAGGGGGGGACCCACTTTGTGTCATCCACTACCTGTAACAGCTTCATATATTTATTTAGTTCATTGCATTATACATTTTATGCGTTTACAGGCAAAAACCTCCCACAGACAGAGGCAAAGTATCCACTTGCTGAGCTCCATGTGGCCGGAACTTCATGTGCCCAGCAGGAACACGTTCCTGATGGAAAATGTTCCCACAGTGTAGAGTTATTTGGTACTTGGTGTCTATGGTTGTCAGGTTGAATGCAGAACTACACGTGAAACGACGTGAACTATAAAAGTATTTGCTGTATTATAGATCAACAAGTGAAAGACTCAGAACACATATATAATCTATCTCTCTAATAGAGCATAATGGCATCATCATACAATAACAAGCAATACAAATATTAGCACTGCCTATAGTACAGTATCTCTGCGATGGTCACAAGAGTGTCCAGGAGTGGTGTGAGGGAAAGACAATCCAGGGAGGGGAAATACATCCACAGGGGTAACAGGTAAGTAAATGAGGTAGGTAAATGAGGTAGTATAGTCCCAGTTCTCAGTCCCTCCTGTGTTCCTTCATAGGATGATGCGCAGTCCCTTCACAGTCCACAGAAGCGCCAATGTGCATGGGGACAAACTGCAATCTGTGCCAAGTACTGCAGCGACAAGGTGTTCTGATGTTAATGCAAAGAGACGCCGAGCACGCCGCAACAATAGAACTGCAGGGCCCGATCCGTTTCGCCACCGATAGGCTTTCTCAAGCGGCAGGGTGCATATAGGTTCCAGTGCGTCACAGGATATATTAATTCACGCTGTAAGATATGTTCGGCGCAAGCTATCCTGCCGACCTGGAGGATAGCTTGCGCCTAACATATCTTATCTCTGGAATGTGGGTGGGAGAACATATCTCTGGAATGTCCAGGTTGGGAGAAGGAACACTTGTCTGTTTGAAGCAAGTGTGAATGTTGTAATTGGCCACCTTGATTAGCATTGAATATCATAGCAGTTTCAAGGTCTGGCTTCTTTCTGCCTGGGGAATCCTTTGTTGGGAGGTGATTAGCTGGCCCTAATTGTTTCTTGTCTGGAATTCCCCTGTTTTTGCATTGTTCTTTATTTACTGTTATGATTTTAGAGGGTTCTTTTAAAAATAGTACTGGTAGCCGGATTTTGTTCATTTTCATGGTTTCTTCCTTTCTGTTTAAATTGTCCACATGCTTGTGGATTTCAATGGCTTCTTTGTGTAGTTTGACATGGTGGTTGTTAGAATGGTCCAGCAGTTCTGTGTTCTCAAATAATATGCTGTGTCCATGATGGCTCATCAGATGCTCTGCTATGGTTGAAGTAGTCTGCAGTGCCTTTCATGTTCCTTGATTCGTATTTGGGCACGGAGTTTGGTGATCCCTATGTAGACTTGTCCACAACTGGATGGTATATGGTAGACTCCTGCAGAGGTAAGAGGATACTTTCATAGCTTTAATGTTGGACGATTCTGAGGTAGAAACACCCTTCCTTTAGCAGCAGTGCTCTATACATTGACCAGACAGACAGTTGTACATAGATAGAAGTATATATAGACTTTCTCATCTTTGGCATGTTGGAGGCTGTTCTTGGTTCCAGCCACGGGGGATGCTGTTGCTCCACTTTCCCTGTCAAAGAGCTTTGTTCATAAATTTCCTCCTTGAGCGAATAGCTGGCATTTTTCTGTCATTTCCTTATGGGTGCCTTAAATACCTCCCCGCTTAAGTGGTACCTATTTATCTACTCACATTGCTCTTTTTGAATCTGCTGGGTAGACAGAAAGTGGGCTAAAGGCCAGGAACTCACCCTGACCTGGGCTTTGAACTGTCAATCTTTCGGTTGGCAAGATGTACTGCATCTGGCGGTTAACCTGCTGTGCTAAAGCCCGGCTTCCAAGTTTCATTCTGATGTGCAAAGAAACATAAACATTACAGTTATTTAGGTTTTGCAATAGAAGTGAATTTGAGAAGCAGCAATTTGGATCTATAAATTAGATTGGGTTTTGCTTGATTTGGTGATCATGCTCCCGTAATAATCACCCAGTTTGGCCCTGTTCAGATCTCCATGCACAGCTGTTATTACATTCCTAACTCTGAGTAAAAGCAAGCCTGTATTTGCTGAACATCCAATAGTCAAAGATATATGATTGAGATGGAACCATTCTTACTCCAGATAGCCAAGCCACTACTTTGGCAAATATTGACTGCAGAGTGGTTCTATAAATGTCACACAACTAGTTGGACACAGTTCATTTGGATAATTGCCTGTATCTGGCATAAATGTTTTCCCCTATCTGAAAAATAGCATTCATATATGGTTTCTTTGTCAATGAAGTGCAGAGCTGGACTGAATTACTTTGTTAAAATATGAATATTTCTTTTGGTTGTGCTATTCAAGTATTAAAAACATAAATACAGAAAAATTACATTATCTGTCACCCTTAAATTAGTTGAATATACACACAGTAAGCATATAATAAATCATCAATGACAGAAGCAAGGAGAAAAATCTGAGTGGAACTGGCTGAGCAGTTCCAGTTGCTGTGATTCTAAATTGGAATATTAAAAAGCTGAGAAAATATGCAGTGCTAAAAATATGACTCATGAAATTGTGTATGAGCTAAAATTAATGTAAAGGAAAAGTCCTATTTTTGAATACAGTGAAAAACAACAAAAGAGCAAGGGAATTGGAAATTGGGGGTAATTTTTTCTATCATAATTCATTTACAGGATGGGCACACATTTATTGATAACATATGAAGAGAGAAAAATAATTGGCTGTTTGTGATGTTGCTAGAATTGGAAAACAAAAATTATGTTCCTTGCCTGCATATAAATTTATGGTCCCAAGAAACTTAGGTGTCCTGCACATTTCATTGCAGGAAGTTTTGCACATTTCAGTGAGCATTTCAATGCAACTGACCTTTGCACCTCATGTTACACTGTTAGGTAAATAATAAAAATAATATAAAAAGTGGCCTAAATTCAGTTGCCAGTTCCAAAATAGGTAGACCTATTGAATGATCCTTATTGATTCAATAGATCTCTCTTATATCAGAGCCTAATGGATCGCATTCACTTTATGGCCTACTATTTTGAGCATGGAGCAAAAGAAAGAAAAAAGAACATTACAATGGAATAAGATAATTACGTAAATTAGGATAGTGGAAAAAGAGTACAAATAATTACCCACCTGTATACAAAACAAAATCACTATACCTAAAGACACGAGTACTATGGAATTAGATTAATGATTATTTATGTCACTGTCTCCAGTTCTCTAATTTTGAGGGAAATGGTGTTAAGTAGAGGTTTTGTCTAAATATAAGAAGAAACATTATGATACTAAAAACTAACCGTGGAAGTGGCTAGATTAGAAGGTGAAAGATTATTTTGGGCTGAAAGCATCTAAGCAGAAATTGGGTGACTTCCTGCCAGGAATGCTTTAGTTACAATTTCATATACATGATAAGGCTTTTAGAACTTTCAAAAAAATAATATCTGAGAGGCCATCTAATCACATAGACTAGATAATATTCCAGCTTCTATGAAAATCTGAACTTTTGTGATTTTATGATTCTTAAACTTTTTGTTATCTGCTTTCAAGTTGACTCAAACTTTATGAAGTCCCATTATGGTCTTTTCGTTTTCCTTTTTCTGCCAATATTTAATGCCATTGTCTTCCTCTAAGGCTGAAAGAGTGTGACTAGCTCAGGATCTTCCAGTCCGTTTCTATAGATATGCAAGGCTTCAAACCCTGGTTTTCAGTGTGGACATGGACTAATGCCCAAACCATTGTATCACACTGGATCTAAAGGCTCTTTAAGACACTTGAATGTAGAGCAGTATCTAAAACTGCAACTTGCTTAGTTATATATTACGCATGTAAAAAAATGAAACGGAAATTAAAAGAAATCATAAGTGATTCGTATGTAATGGGCCTTTCAAGTTTATACGGATCGCAAGGCCAATCCCGGAAGTGGACTTTCTTTTTCGCACCCCTGGGGCCCAAAATTTCGTTAGATTATTAAATATTTCGTTAGATTATTAAACAGGAAAATTTCCCCCTCCAAAATAGCTTTGCAGACATAACTCACAGTGAAATCGGGACCTTTCCATGCTTGAAGCCTAATTAGAGTGGAAGGCCTCCTCCAGGAAGTGAAAATGGAGCCGGAAACCATAGAGAGATCCAGATCGGCACTCCTAGAGGGGCTGGAGGACTGACGAAAAAGCGATTTAAACACCCAGGAAGGGGTTTAGATAGAAGAACAGAGTAGGAGGACATAAGAACTGCTGAGAGAAGGGCAGCAGGAGTGAAAAGAGCATGGAGAGGAGAAGGAAGAGTTCAGAATCCAGAAAAGCCATAGAGTTCCAACGGAGGTCCTAGACTGCTATGGTAAAACTGAATGGGGAAAAAAATGGAGTGAGGAGAACTCTACAGATTAGCAAGGCTTGCACCAGAGGTAGGCCTAGGCATTTATTTAATAATAATAATAATAATATATTAATGCATTATATGTGTCCCTGCAAAGGAACCCTGTCCTTTAATAATAATAATAATAATAATAATATATTAATGCTTTATATCTCCCTGCAAGGAAACCAAGGGAAATGTTGCCCCTTGATTTGCCTGTGTATAAAACAGTATCAGTCCTGTTTCCCTGCTTTGCCTACTTTAGAACTACTAACGAAATTTAGTAAGTAATTAAGTTACATTTCAGAAATTTTTGGGAAATTTTTGTAAGTCTTTGATATACTAATAAAAAAAAAATCCCCCCCCCCCCCCCATTTGATTTACGATTCACCATTTTAGGATTCTAAAACATGCCTATTATATATGTCACTTTCTCTTCACTTAAAATCCAGTTTCTGTCATGAAGGTCATACCTATAAGGTTTTAAACCCTAGACATTGTTTAGCCTTGCATCATTACACCTAACAAGGCCTCATGCAATGAGGAGACAACTGCAAAGTGCCAGAACAATGCTGCATGATAGATTTAGTTATTGAACCAAAGGTATGCAACTTGTCTAACTTTCCAGACACTATGACACTGTAGCTTCCACCAGATCCAGATAGCAGAGCCAATGGTGAAAAACCATGCATTCCAACAATATCTAGAGGGATAACTCAAGGCCATGATGTGTCCCTTGCACTATAGATTATAGAGGGTCTCCTTTTCCATTTCATTACCCCAAACACTACCAGGCAGACTGAAGACAATTTAAAGAATTTATTTAATTCAAAATTGAAATAATATACTGAAGCAAAGTTCTTAAAATCTACAAAATTTTTATCTACTCTACAGCTTGCACATGACACAATTAGAACTCGAACATAAACACAAGCTCCTATTCATCTCCCACAATGAACATGTACAGAAGCCAAAGCATTCTTGCACAACTACAGAAAAAATACATTCATTCCTTTGCCCAGAAATGAGAGACAAAATCTCTCTATATAACAAAGCGGAATGTTTGTGGGTTTGTATGTTTGTATGTATGTGGCAGCGTTCTGATTGTCTGCCACTTTCACAGGCCACAGCGACCGGCGCGGGTGATGGACCTGCACCAAACTTGGTACACATAACACCCCTGACCCCCTTTACGTCCTGGTCAGGTTGGGGGAGATGGACCATGGATTATGGGATTTGTAGTACATTCAAACACTTGGGTCCCCACAGATCACTGTGGCCACCTAAAAGGACCAATACAGACCAGACTTGGCACACACATCCTCCATTACCCACTCTATGTCCTGGTGTGCTTTGGAGGAGGGCGGACCATGGATCATGGGACTTGAAGTACCTCTACTCACTTACCAAGTCCGCTGCGACCCTCATCCAATTACTGATCAAGACCACACTTGGCACACATAACTCCCATGACTCCCTTCACGTCCTGCTGAGGTTCGGGGAGGAAGGGACAATGGATGATGGGATTTGTAGTACTTTCACACCCCTCTGTTTCCACAGACCACTGTGGCCCCCAACAAACACCAATAAAAACCACATTTGGCACACAGAGCCCCAGGGACCCACTCTACATCCTACTGCAGTTTGGAGGATGGCAGACCATGGATGATGGGACTTGCAGTACCTTCATTAATTTCATGATACAACTACTACTCCCAATAATGATGGATCAAGGCCAAACTTGGCAGACAGACTCTCCATGACCCACTCTACGTCCTGGTACTGTTTGGAGGTGGGTGGACCACAGATGATGGGACTTGCAGTACCTTCAGTAATTTCATGATACCACTGCAACTCCCAATAATGATGGATCAAGGCCAAACTTAGCAAACAGAGCCTCCATGACCCACTCTATGTCCTGGTGCTGTTTGGAGGTGAGTCAACCATGGATGATGGGACTTGCAGTACCTTCTGTAATGTTATGATGCCACTGCAACTCCCAATAATGATAGATCAAGGCCAAACTTGGCAGACAGACCCTCCATGACTCACTCTACATCCTGGTGCTGTTTGGAGGAGGGTGGACAACAGATGATGGGACTTACAATACCTTCAGTAATTGCATGATACCATTGTAACTCCCAATAATGATGGATCAAGGCTAAACTTGGCAGACAGACTCTCCATGACCCACTCTACCTCCTGGTGCTGTTTGGAGGAGGGTGGATCATGGACGCTGGGACTCGCTGTACCTTCACTAACTTCCTGACACCACTGTGAGCCACATAAATAACTGCTACAGACCAACTACTACGTATCTCAAAACACCCGGGCACCGCTGGGTCCCCAAGCTAGTAGGAAATAAAACAGACAAGACTGCCCAAGATGAAATTGTGGTGTACCAGCAAATTCCACCTCCCTATCCATGTTCTTCAGACTTGGGACAGGATTAAAACACACTGGGTGTTGAAGCACTAAATTTATATAGTTTAAGAGTTTCCATCATATTATAAAGACAGAAATTAAATTATTTGAAAGCCCCGAATAATCGGAGGCTTTAATCTGTCTTCCATTTAATCTGTGTGTAAATCCAAGGGCATATCTACATGAACAGCATTTTCACAGAACTGTTCACACACCCCACCTCTGATTCATAGTAGTAGAAGCCACAGAATCCAGACTATTCAGTCAGGCTGAACCTAGCATGGACTCTTACTGTGCTAGTCATTTTTGTTACCACTGCAGATCGCTGGAGGGCCCCTGATTATCGCTGGAAACTTTCACAGACATCAGGGCACCTTTAGTAACATCAAGGTCGCTTTACTGAGAGCGGTACAGGTCCTGTACAACTAAGGAGGAGCGGAAATCAAGGAGAAAATGCTGACAATGACAACACAACCTCAATCTGCAAAAAAAAAAAGGGCCCTTACAGCCGGCGCTTTTCAGAGCTTTTTTGCAGACAAGATACTGAGCCTCCGCCGGGATCTTCCGGCCACGGTTGACACAGTAAGGGAACTCGAGACCCCGTGGCCCTCCGCCGGGCCCACCCTCGACCGGCTTCGGCCACTGGACGCAGATGCTGTTGATAAGATCGTGGCTGCAACTAGACCTACCACCTGCTCCCTTGACCCGTACCCCTCCTGGCTTGTTAGATCTTGCCTGGAGGGGTTACGTGGGCCTCTGTTGAATATCGTAAATAGCTCCCTTGAGCAAGGAGTCTTTCAGAGTGCTTGAAAGAGGCGGTGGTAGCTCCATTACTGAAGAAACCGTCGTTAGACCCGCGGTTCCTCCAACTACCGACCAGTGTCGAATCTTTTGTATCTGGGGAAGGTAGTTGAGAGGGCAGTAATGGAGCAGTTGCAGTCCTTCTTAGATGATGCAACATGGCTTGACCCCTTCCAGTCCGGCTTCCGTTCGGGGCATGGGACGGAGACGGTCCTGGTCTCCATCACAGACCAACTCCGCTGCCAGCTCGACCAAGGCGGGTCTGCGCTGCTCGTGTTATTGGACCTCACGGCAGCGTTTGACACGGTCGACCACAAACTCTTGATCCACCGCCTGGCCATGGCTGGAGTGAGGGGACAGCCCTCAAATGGCTGACCTCCTTCCTCCACCAGCGGTCTCAGCGCGTGAGGAGGGGTGGAGTGGTCTCCGGGGCTCCCCATTAGTTTGTGGAGTTCCGCAGGGGGCCATTCTTTCCCCTCTGTTATTTAACATCTACATGCAGCCGCTTGCACAGCTGGTGCGGAGTTATGGGCTTGAGTGTCACCAGTACGCTGACGACACTCAGCTCATTCTGAGGGTGGAGGACAGGTCGGGCCCCGTCCCCCGATAATTTCAGCGCTGCCTCGAAGCCGTTACTGGATGGCTGCGAGCCAGTAGGTTGAGGGTGAATCCGGCGAAGACGGAGATCTTGTGGTCAGGTCGTCCGGGCGCTGGGGATGTCCAGCTTCCGACCCTGGACGGCGCGGCGTTATGCCCATCGTCTTCCGTGAAGAGCTTGGGGGTCCACTTGGACTCCCAACTGACCATGGAGACCCAGGTCTCTGTGGTCAGCAAGATCGCCTTCTTTCATCTCCGACAGGCGAGGAGGCTGGCCCCCTACCTGTCCCGGTCCGACCTGGCCACGGTGATCCAAGCCACGGTCATCTCGAGGCTTGATTACTGTAACGCTCTTTACGTTGGCCTTCCTCTGTCGGTAACCCGGAAGCTCAGGCTGGTGCAGAACACTGCCGCCCGGCTCCTGTCTGGCTCCCCAGCAGGATGCCATATAACACCTATTTTGCAGGATCTGCACTGGCTGCCCATTGAGCACCGGATTGCCTTCAAAGTGTTGGTTCTTACCTTTAAGGCCTTACACGGCCTGGGGCCAGCGTATCTGAGGGACCGTCTCACCCCATATTTCCCTTCTAGATCACTTCGTTCGGAGGACTCTAATCTGTTAGCGGTTCCCTCCGCTAAGGTGGCCAAAAGAACTGCCACTCGTCGAAGGGCCTTTTCGGTCATAGCGCCGACACTGTGGAATGCCTTGCCGCCAGCTACCCGGGCCATCCATGACCTGCTCCCGTTTAGGCGGGCTTGTAAGACTCACCTTTTCCGGCTGGCTTTCCAGGCCTAGGTCAAAGAGCGGGACCCCTTGACAACGCTGCCAGACCGCTTGAACTATTTTAATTGTGTTTTAACGCTGTTTTACTGTGCATTTTTATCTCGTTTTATATTGCATTTTAGTGTGTTATGCTGATTGTATATTGTTTTGCCCCTGGCTGTAAGCCGCCCCGAGCCTACTTGGGAGTGGCGGCATAGAAGCCGAATAAATAAATAAATAATAAATAAATAATAAATAATCTATCCCCTCATGGAACACAGACAAAAGGGGATGGAGTCACTGACCATGTAAAGAGTGGACTGGTTCTAATTAAATCCAGTCCAATTTTCCATACTAATCCCAAAGTGAGGGACTGCTCTGGAGTTTCACCCAAACTCCAGGGCATTCATCAACTTCTAATATATGTTAAAACTGAGTTAACCAGTTTACTCAGTGTTATAAGCTGGAAATCCATGGGCATTATTAGGATGTCCAGGAGCAATCTCTAGTCCGATGTGAGGTGTTTGATCACTGTAGAAAAGTATTTTAGTTTGCTCTTTTTTATATAAAAAAAACCAGCCTGAAGGTTGAGAATCTAAGGGCTCTTCAATAGAGCCATATAACCCAGAATATCAAGGCAAGTAATCCATAATATCTGCTTTGAACTGGATTATCAGAGTCCACACTGTCATATAATCCAGTTCAAGGTGGATTTTATACAGTTGTGTGGAAGGGGCCTGAGCTAGGTGCTTGACATCCCTCAGATAGGGTTAATCCGATTTTTCCAGCCTGATGAAGAGACACATTTGGAATCTAAGCATTTATCCATGAGTTTCCTCCACAAGTTTTATCTGAATAACAAACTTTTTAATAAAGTCTAATAATATCCTTATGCATAATCATGATATATAAATACCCACAATCCATGAAGACTCCTGGAGAGGCAGTCAATGAAAATAGATTTATTGTATTACTGTATTTGTTTAGAGATTTTCTGCTGTGATTTTGTAGGAGACAATTAGAAGACTCCTTTGAACTTCATTTTGCATCTCAAGAATGAATCTTATTTGATTATATTTCCTCATTTTAGAGAAGATATTGCCCTCATCTCTTTGTTGCTACAAGAGGTTCCCCCTGAAGAGCGAAGACTAGGGCACTCAGAATTTCCCAGCATGTTTCAGCCACAATAGTCATTGGGATATTCTGAAAGATGTAGTCCAAAAAACACATGCAGCATGTGGACTGATTTAGAGGACCACTTTCTTGTATTATTTTGCAGTCAACAGTCTTATCTTTTAAAGCCACAGTTTCCAAAGTTATTTTCCCATGCACCACTGAACACTTTCATTACTCCCCCACAAAATTGTAGAATACACAATAGGTAGACTAGGGCATTGCAGATCCTTTATTTATTGTTCTAGTGGACTTCGTTTTAATTATGCCTCCCTCTCTGTCAGGGCCAGTAATTATTTAAAATTACTACAAACATTATTATTATTTGTGGTTCTTTATACATTCATGGCTTTAGTCTGTGGAAAGCCAGTTCATGGAAATAAGCAGTTACTTGTCATAGCTCTTACAACCCAACCTTAGAGGAACATTAACCTTCTTTTGCCTTCTTATGAGAGAACAAAAGAACTCGGGCCATGGGAGAGCAGTGGATTAAACCACTAGCTGCAAGAAATCTACTAACTGCAGGGTCAGCAGTTCGAAGCAACAAGTTGGGGTGAGCTCCCAGCTGTAAGCCCTTCTGCTTACCAAGCAGTTCGAAAGCATGTAATGCGAGTAAATCAATAGGTACCACCTCAGCAGGGAGGTAAAAGGTTGCCTCATGCAGAAATGCAGACAACACGATCAGATAATTTTATGGACAATAGGCTCCTTGGCCTGGAAAATGGAACAACCTTCCCATGGCCAGAGGTGAGCATTGCCTCCAGACGGCAGAAATGGAAGGAAAAGGCCTTACCTCTGTCTGTGTATTGTATGTTGTTGATTGTGTAAAAAAAGCATTGAATGCTTGCCTTAGATATGTAAAACTGTAATCTGCTCTGAGTCTCTCCAAAGAGAGAAAGCAGAATATAATTATTATATTCTGTTAAGAAGGTGGCAAGTACATGAGAAGAGGCAGAAATCACCTCGGGTTTGTCACCTCGGGTTTGGAGAGTGTCGGCCTGGTGTGGGAGTCCCCGGAGAGCCTGGCGATCCTGTTGGTGTACAGTGCACCTAGCGCCAGCAGAGAGCCTGGCGCGGTTGCTGGAGACTGTGTCGGAGTGGGCATTGAGGTTTCCCAGACTTATTGTTCTGGGCGACTTCAATGTCCACGCCGACGCAGCCTCCGTTCCATCTGCAGCCGCGGACCTAATCTCGACCATGGCGACATTAGGCCTCTCCCTCTGTAGTTCGGGACCCACACACTCGGCCGGGCACACGCTCGACCTGGTGTTCAGCGTGGGGGTTCAAGTGGACCTAGCCTCTGTAATGGAGGTTCCATGGTCGGACCACTGTGCTCTAAGGATCCGGGTTGAGCAACTGCCCCCCCCATGCAAGGGCGCCGAACAGATTTTTGTTCGCCCAAAGAGACTTATGGAACCCGAAAGGTTCCTGAATGCTCTGAGGGATCTGGAGTCTATCAGCGTCTCAGTCGATGAGCTAGTTCAGGCTTGGAAAACCTCGTTAGCTAGAGCTCTCGATGAGATTGCCCCTAGGCGCCCTCTCCGACCCCGCAATCGTCGGTCCCCCTGGTATACAGGGGATCTGAGGACCATGAAGTGGGAGAGGAGACGGCTGGAGCGCGAGTGGAGGAAACTCCGTGACAGAGACTCAGTATCAGCTTATAAGCTAATTAAAGAGGCTTATGAGCGTGCTGTCAAGGCGGCCAAAAATGAGTACTTTTCCGCCTTGATTGCGTCTGCTAGCTCACGCCCGGCTCAATTGTTCAAGGTAATTCGGTCTTTGACGACGGTCCCTACCGTCCCAAAAAATAGTGATCAGGCCCTTATTGCCGGTGCTTTTCAGAGCTTTTTCACAGACAAGATTCTGAGCCTCCGCCGGGACCTTCCGGCCACAGTTGATACAGTGAGAGAGCTTGAGACTCCGTGGCCCTCCGCCGGGCCCACCCTCGACCGGTTTCGGCCACTGGACGCAGATGCTGTTGATAAGATAGTGGCTGCAGCTCGCCCTACCACCTGCTCCCTCGACCCGTGCCCCTCCTGGCTTGTTAGATCTTGCCTGGAGGGGTTACGTGGGCCTCTGTTGAATATCATAAACAGCTCCCTTGAGCAAGGAGTCTTTCCAGAGTGCTTGAAAGAGGCGGTGGTAGCTCCACTACTGAAGAAACCGTCATTGGATCCTGCTGTTCCCTCCAGCTACCGCCCAGTGTCGGATCTCTCGTACCTGGGCAAGGTGGTTGAGAGGGCAGTAGTGGAGCAGATGCAGTCCTTCTTAGATGATGCAACATGGCTAGACCCCTTCCAGTCCGGCTTCCGTTCGGGGCACGGGACGGAGACGGCCCTGGTCTCCATCACAGACCAACTCCGCTGCCAGCTTGACCGAGGCGGGTCTGCGCTGCTCGTGTTATTGGACCTCACGGCAGCGTTTGACACGGTCGACCACAATCTATTGATCCACCGCCTGGCCATGGCTGGAGTGAGGGGGACTGCCCTTAAATGGCTGACCTCCTTCCTCCACCAGCGGTCTCAGCGTGTGAGGAGGGGCGAGGTGGTCTCTGAGGGCTCCCCATTAGTTTGTGGAGTCCCCCAGGGGGCCATCCTCTCCCCTCTGTTATTTAACATCTACATGCAGCCGCTTGCACAGCTGGTGCGGAGTTATGGGCTGGTGTGCCACCAGTACGCTGATGACACCCAGCTCATTCTGGGGATGGAGGGCAGGCCGGAGTCCGTGCCCGGCTTCCGACCCTGGACGGTGCGGCGCTGCAACCAGCGCCGTCTGTGAAGAGCCTGGGGTCCACCTGACTCCCAGCTGACCATGGAGGCCCAGGTCTCCATGGTCAGCAAGGCTGCTTTTTTCCACCTCCGCCAGGCAAGGAGGCTGGCCCCCTACCTCTCCCGGGACGACCTGGCCACGGTGATCCAAGCCACGGTCATCTCACGGCTAGATTACTGTAACGCGCTTTACGTTGGCCTGCCTTTGTCGTCGATCCGGAAGCTCAAGCTGGTGCAGAACACTGCCGCCCGGCTCCTGTCTGGCACCCCAGCAGGTTGCCGTATAACACCCGTTTTGCAGGATCTGCACTGGCTGCCTATTGAGCACCAGATCGCCTTCAAGGTGCTGGTTCTTACCTTCAAGGCCTTGTACGGCCTGGGGCCAGCGTACCTGAAGGACCGCCTCACTCCATACTGCCCTTTGAGATCACTGCGGTCTGAGGATGCCAACCTTCTTGAAATACCATCAATAAAGACGGCACACCTGACATCGACTCGCCGGAGGGCGTTTTCTGTCATAGCCCCTACGCTATGGAACGCCCTCCCGGCTGAGACCAGAGCCCTGAGGGATATATTACCATTCAGGCGGGCCTGTAAAACTTATCTGTTTAGACAGGCCTTTGGAGAGTAGACCTGCACACCCTATGTATTGTGCTGCTGCACTCGTTGCTGTCTTTGATAGTTCTATTGCTGCTCTGCTACTGTTTTAATTTGTTTTAACTGTTTTATGTTTTTAACTTGGTTGTTGTTGCCTTCAGCTCTTGTGAGCCGCCGCGAGCCCCCGGGAGTCGGCGGCATAGAAGCCTCAATAATAAATAAATAAATAAATAAATAAATATATGGAAAGAACCATATGCTACATAGCCAGCCTTACAGTGTGCCAACACATGTGAGAGGGTAGTATGCAGTAAGAAGCTGGGGAAGCCTGGGTAGCGCCAACCAATCATGGAATGATGTGAAGGAGGGGCAGTGGGTCAAAGGAGCCTCAGTCTGTTTCCTTGTGGAGCACAGGGCCAGTAAATCAGCACAAGGCTTTAGTCTCATTGACCTATTGATACGAGGGCGGGTCAATAACTAAGTGACTTTTTGAATAAAACACAGGTTTTTGGATAAAAAATCATTTTATTTTTCAACGTAGTCTCCTTTGAGCTCTATACACTTTGTCCAACGTTTCTCCAATTTTTTATACTTTCCAAAAAATAAGATTTGTCGAGGTCATCAAAATAGGTATTTGCTTGTGAGATGATTTCATCGTTGGAGTCAAATCTCTTTCAGGTTTGGAAACAAGAAATAGTCACTCGGGGCTAAATCCGGAGAATAGGGTGGATGTGGAAGCAATTTGTATTCATGGACTGTTGCCATGGAAACTGCACGTGTGCACCCTTGAATTGTGTGCACCCTTGCATTGTCCTGGTCCCATCTTGCGGAAAGCTTTCTCATACCCAAGTGATCGTTTAAAATTGAAACCACTGAGCCATGTGAGATGCCTATGGCTTCCACAATCTCTTGCACGTTCAATCTCTGATCGGCCAACACCATATTGTGAATTTTTTCAATTGTTTCGGGTGTAGAGACCTCAACTGGGTGTCCAGATTGTTCAACATCTTCCGTGCTTGTACAACCACAACAAAATTCAGTAAACCACTTTTTTACCATTGAAATTGATTGTGCAGAGTCCCCATAGAATTTATCAAGCTTAGCCTTGGTTTGAGTGATAGCTTTTTTCCACAAAAAATAATGCTTAATGAGCACCTGAAATTCACTTTTTTCCATTTTCTCCTCAAATCACATGGTAGTCTGCTATCAATGGCTGTCAAACACAAACTAAATGATGCAGCTTGTTCAAATTTTGACAGGAGTCAACTGACAGATGCCTGTTGACAGGAGCAGTGTTGCCCTTTCAGTTAAGAGGCGGGAAATTCAAAAAGTCACGGACTTATTGACCTGCCCTCGTATATTACATGTAAGCTACGATTACACAAAATGGTTCTGTAGTTATATCTAACTGCAGGGGGCGGTCTATAAAACGAAATACGTTTCTGCTTAAACACTGCCCAAATGTTTATTAACAGTCATTTTGGTGTCACCCTTCTAATGGTGTCACCCAGTGCAGTTTACTTTACACCTCTCACACCCCTTTAGTGACACCACTGGAGAGAGTTCAGGAAGAAGTTTTCCTTTTTTCTTAATCTGAGACACTACATTGCACTATGTGTAAAACCAGCATAAGATCAGATGTTTATTTTATTTGTTATACAATAAAATTTCACTCATTTTATATTTTACTCTGTGTTTTTATTTGATAAGGAGTTATTTGTCCTCTTTTACCACAGGGAACCCAAGAACCAACACTTCCACTTAGCCAATGTAGTGGTTATCTTGTGATCTAGATTCAGGAAGGGATATTAAGGGTATAAAGGTGAAGTCAAAGATTGGAACTTCATGGCCAATTGGATATGTTATTTTAT